>JAQFYE010002714.1:0-17226 GCA_034694305.1 Protaphorura glebata
CATCGACAGATTTTATCGCCATTCATCGACAGATTTCATCGACAGAAAATCCTTACGACGTTTTACGTGTTAGAAAATTACTGATCATGGGGACCCCAGGAAAAATTTAAACACCTTACGCCAAATATGTCATTAGCCGAAACTTACATATCTCAAATGCCTTCCTACTTGCGGGTAGGACAGTGCGTAAAAGCGATGGAAGGAATTGAACTTACATGAGTATTATTTTGTATCTCGAGATGTGCTGCGATTTTTCTGAGTATGATTGATATGATCGATTGTGAATATCATTATTTTTTCGCGTTAAACATACTAAATATAAATTTATGATAAGATAAAGAGAATGACATCTCCGGTTGTCACGAATAACATAAATATGGCATCTAGTCGTATATTAACACTGTGTAATAAAATCACTACCCGCGAGGACAGTACAGTGCAAGTGTAATACATATACACCCTGCTAACATCAGCCTGTTATCAATTACCTGTGTGGAGGGTACGATCTCATCAGACCGACAATGTATGACGGCCTTTTTAAAAAGACGTGCTAATACAGAGTTCTTTGCTACTTTCAAGGTTGCCTTTAATAGACGAAATGCTAGTTATTTTCCGTCAAGCAAGAGGCACAGCACTAGGGGCAGCATTGCAATATTTTAAGTATTCATGTCTCCTTTAGGAAGTCACGGTTAGCAGCGCTGCTTAAGCAACTGTAAGCATTTCATGTAAATCCACATTAATGAAATGTAATAATAATATTTTAATGCTAAGAATCTGCTATACATGTTTCTTATTCATAATATACGGGTTCCTGCAGACGTAAGGAATATGCCATATACACAGGTTAGACAATACGCCAGGAAAATGCCATGTGAAAATATTTCTGGTACGTGTATGTGTAGGTATTGCTGAGGGGAATGCTGGCAATGTGTTTAGCAATTATATTGAGAAAGTTGTTGGATCCAATTAAGTAATGATGAAAACCTTTTGAAAAAGTGATACTTAATTCCCGAAAGTAACTTATACAACTTATATAACTTATAATATATTTGTGATGCCATGTCACCGTCTCATTAAACCGACCGTGGGCTCAATCCGTACTTTTCCCATGGACTTGACTAAAGACAGTTGTCATTTAACCAACATTGGAGAGAGCCCATTCTACTGAATTGAGCATTCGGAAAAAACTCCAGTTGCGTAAATGGGAACTGAATTTCCATGGACCGCCGAGAGGCGTTTCAGCAAATACGAGTTAGAGAGCATTGGTTCGGGAATCTCAGAGAGAAAAATTGACCAGCATCATAGCCAGAGGCTACAAAATTCTAAAGGACTAGAAATGAAAAACGTTAGATTGAAATGGACAGAGAAAGGGATGATTTTTCAGTGAATTATTGTTACTACGGAATGTGTACACCATTTCGGTATCCACGGAACGAGAATACTCAACTAGAAATGAAAACATCACATTAGTACAAGCTTGGCAATTGAATATCCATAGGCCTTGGA
This sequence comes from Protaphorura glebata, assembly GCA_034694305.1. Classification (NCBI taxonomy): domain Eukaryota; kingdom Metazoa; phylum Arthropoda; class Collembola; order Poduromorpha; family Onychiuridae; genus Protaphorura; species Protaphorura glebata. Next base: position 1,507 of record JAQFYE010002714.1, read on the forward strand.
ATTCTTTCGACATTGTTACAAATCATCGGAGTCCTTCATGATATGTACGTTGGACGATTCGACATTCAAAACGGCATTTCACCTTTCCGATGCATCAATGTTTTGGCGTTTATATTGGTAACCACTTTTCAAGTGAACCTCAAGAGAAATGCTTGCGGAATTATAGAATTTAGGAACCAAGTCATCGATTTCAATAACCGAGTGTCATTTCAACCTGCGGTTAGATAAATGGATCACAAGTGCTTCATGCTCATCGCAACAACTATGACGAATTTTGTGGTTGTTCAGTTTTGCTATATTACAATTTATTTGTATCAATGTGACCATCACATACTGGGTGGAGTTCTCCCCACTTGCGACGCTCAAGGAGGACACAGGGCCACTCCAATTATGATTTTATATTTGGGTGCCGAAATATTTCTCACTTCGCAACTCGTTTGTTGCGCTTCGGTTACAGCAAACGTAATTATCATTGCCGTCCAGGGCTGCCAACTTATAATTAATTCTCTGACGTAAGTTACGTATGTTAATTTCAGGTGTTAATTATTTTTCATAAACTAATGATTTTCTAGCTGGTTTGTCCAGCACTGTTTTTGATAATTAAATAAGAAAAAATTCTTATGGTATAAATTAAGTCATTATGTTCTAATTTTGTACAGTTCGGATGTCTATGTATCTCATAATCAGAAGCCTATATGGAACACAGTGTATCGATGCCTAATAATGCAGGGTTCCAGACATCACAATTGCTTCGGATTCCACGTCATTCCAACGTTCATATTTATCATCGTACTCATACTCGTTCTGTGTAATTTTCTGATCTTACTTCCTGCACTAAATGTCTTTGCTAAAATATTCGCTGGCGCCATCAATATTGCTTCAACGGTATACATGGTAATGGTCATCCAGGATGCCACAAAATTTCCTAAACTTTCTGCAAATGTTTTAGTTGCCAGGAGACTGAAATGTATTAACCGGAATTACAGCCATCGATTCCTGAACAGCTGTCGACCATTGAGAATATTCGTCGGTCAATTCTTCTCTTTGTCAAAGGAGTTCCTCCCAGAATTTGGACAAATTGTTATTGAGAACACGATTAATGCAATTCTGGCATGAAAAAACCTTGCGTATATCTGGTTCTAAATAATGTATGATAGATATCCAATGTCCGATCAAATATCTGTGTGTTTTCACACGCTGTTTGTTTCATCAAAATGGGATAAACGTAGACATTTCTCAAAAGACTAATGAAGAATGTTTATATAGACGTTTATCGCTAGTGTAGCAGTGGGTTCTTAGTTTAGAAATCGTGTTTAGTCTTACTGTTATACCAACCTGTGCTGGATATAATGACTTAATTTTGCTATCATAATGCCCAACACGGTTTAGATTTTTTTGTTAAACGTTTTTTTCGAAAATGTAGGTGGTTTCCAATGAAGAACTCGTTTAAAATTGAAAATGTTGCACCCCTTACTCCATTACGACGTATAACTCAGTTCTCTAATGTCACTCATATTGTTAGAGCCACCGTCATTCGACGTGGACGCTTGTGACGTATAAGTTATGTATAAGTTGGTAAATAAATTGCAACATGAAACTACGTTTCAAGGCGTTCTGTTCTCTCAAATTCTCAACTCAATTATTAAACGTCTCGAAATAATAAACATTATGAACATGAGCAGGCATCGAGCATTGACTTTTTTAGGAGTTCGTGCTCTCAAAATCTTGATGGACATATTTAGGATCGTAAGAGAAGTTCAAGATTTTAAGAAGAAAAATATTCCGAATTTTAAGAAATAATTCTTAATGCATTTGATGACCACCTCTCAATATCGACGCGACGTGAAAACGCCGGGAACAACGTGCATTTTTACTCATGGTTTTCCAATACCAATTTTTTTTAAAAAAATTGTGAGATAGTAGACAAAAAGAACTGAATTTGTGCACACTATTTTTAACTTTGGTTTTATGTCGGGGGATAACAGTTGGTGCGATAAAGCGTATGGCTTGTCTAAGTTTCAATTAAATAGGTTCCCTTGTCAGACTCGGAGAGCATTAATGAAACCATATATCGTCTGACCGCGACAACCTAGCATGAAGAAAAACTGCTACCACGTCAATGCCTTTCGGGTCGATAGGACGAATGCTCCATGCTAGTAGCACTGTCTGACTTCATGATGTTGCAAATTACCATTTGAAGAAACCATACTTGTGCAAATTAGAAAATAATGCGACCGGCATTATAGCTAGGAATTTAATGACGGAGCTGGGCATATGCGCAAGTTTGTAGAGCCACATGTAGGATTTGGTTCCTTCTCTTGGCCAGATAATACTTTTATTCCATCATGCCATAGACACAGAGGACCGCATTGCAGATATTTCAAATATTCATGTCGCCTCTAGTTTATTTTGTGACAAATAAACGGTAAACATTGCATGTATAAGGGGATTTGTGGATTGCCGCAAGCCTGTTAAATTAATCATCGTAATAAATGTCGCCCATTAGCTGAATAAACAACATTTTTATATAGAAAATTGTCTCTGCATGTAGTTTTTATTCATAATGTCTCGTCCAAACGACCATGGTTTTTTAACAAATACTCATAATACAGGGTGTCCCTAAATGATGTCTCCAACTTCAATTTAGTAAAGCTCCGGACTTGTTTAAATTGGGGTGGGCGCAAATTAAAACTGACGAACCAACAAAATTAATAAAATTTACTCACAATCCGTTCGCCAAGTGGGGTACCTTCCAGCGGCGCTGAAACACTTTCGCTAAATTTCTACTTGGGCCGTTATGGGGCTAAAAATGCCCAATAAACTGGACAAACTCACGTTCGGTATAACAACTGCTGTTTAAATTCAACAAATTTGAACTTCCGTCAAAATGGGTCCAAGCAGTGTCTCGTGTCACCCGAATATAAAACAGCTTCAATTCGCGCCCAGTCTAAACTAAAACAAATAAGTAAGTCCAAAGCTATATTAAATTGTAGTTGGAGACATAATTTAGGGACACCCTGTACCTTGGCCTTGCTGGGCAATTCTCCAGGACTCAGGCGAAAATACTGTTCATAAATATTTCTTCTATTGCCCGAGGCCGAATTAATGATTTTTAAAAGTTAAGCTTGTGTGTCATGCTAATGGGCGCGACACTCAAGTGGCTTTTGCGCGCGCGCGCGCTTGAACGAATCTTCAAGATCGCCAAGCTCTTATCAATTTTGAGTGCCAAGATTGAAAAAATATCAATCCCGACCAGTTCGGATGCAATCTCAAGGAACCACCTCAAGTGGTTCCATTGTAAGTATTTATTTTAAATCGATGAGCAGACAGGCTGGAATTCAGTGTACCGATGTCTAAGAATGTTGGCGTCAGACGTGTATTGTATGGTAAGATAATCATAAAATACGCAACTGCACGTTTAAAACACTCAGCATAATAGCATATCCACTGGACGTGCGTCTGATTCGAGTCTAGCTATAACTTTGACCTCAAATGTCGCACTCTGCCTTGAGGAAACGACTTGCGCCCAATGCTAAAATTTTTTCGTGCTAACCGAGCGTTTCTGTCGTTCCTTACGGCACGAAAAGCAATGAAGCTCACTTAAGCAATGGAAAGCAACTCCAGTATCATTTATTCATACAATGGGTAATATTCCTTTGCAATGATTAATTAATTGGCATTCTAAAATTACATATTTACATGCAATGCTTAAAATTCGTTGTAGCAGGCGATGCTCACCGTGTCTACGGTCAAACTGTATATTCAAAAGACTTTTTGACATGCATGAGCTTAAATTCTGAATGTCAGAGCAGTTCTTAAGGCTTTCGTACCGTCGTCAAATATATCACACCAGTCGATATTACACAAATGCGGCGGCCAAGACACGTTCAATGTACGATTCCTTATCTGAACTCCCGGGTTCAGTTATTGTGCTAGGTGAATCTTCTAGATTATCTCCCGACGAGCTGGCAAGGTGGTCGAACATTGTATGGTCTCATTAATGTTTTCATTCATCAACAGCATAGTGGGTATTAAAAATAAAGGTGAACACTTGCAAAAATTCTCTGTTTCTAACATGTCGACAATATTTTCGAAGGCAATATTTTTATTGAAACTTCGAAAGGACTTGATTTTTTTTTCTATTTTGACATTGACCTTACTCCACAATTGAAGACAGATATATAATGTAAAAGATGTTGTCCTCTGTGCACGTTTATAAATAAAATTTCAAAAATTGAACTAGAAATTTGGCGCATGTATAGTATAGGTCTGGGCAGAGAACGGCGAATAATAACTTCTGTGCAAAAGAAGATCAGTTGCAAAAATCTAATTTTCTGTGAGAAATACGTATGACTGAAATCATCGTGTCAAATTATGCATTCCGCGTGGGAGGTACACAAGATCAACGAACTCGGAATATGCAAATATGATCCAAATAGCAAGGACCATAATAACGTCTCTTCAAGCTAGAATTGCATTAATAGTGTTTGTAATTACAATTAATCCAAATGTGAGTAGAAATTCTTTTGTGAGAAAGAAAAATTGTCCGACATGTATTCTCAGAGGTTGACAGCTGTTCAGAAAACGTTGGTTGTACTTTGAACCAGTACATTTCATTATTCTGGCTAGCAAAACATTTTCAGAGAAGTCCGGCAATTTTGAGGCATCTTGAATAACCATTACTATGAATAACGTTATACCCATATTCACGGCACCGGCAAATATTTTAGCTACAGTATCTGCTGCAGCAAGTAAAATGATATAATTACAAAAAACAAGCATCAATACTGCGCCAAATATGAATACTGGTATCACAATGAATCCAAAGCAATTATGACATCTAAATTTTAACATGGTTACGCAGCGATACAAGATGTTCCAGTTAGTACTCGGATTACAGGAGTCAGGAGATTCCTGCCTGTAAATACAAAAACACAAATTAGAAAATATATACCACTTAACATTATATCAATCTATAACACAATAACTCACGATAAAGAATGTAGCAAATTCTGCAAACCCTGAATAGCCACTGTGTATACATTCGCTGTAACGGAAGTGCAGCACACGAGCTGAATAGTGATAAATACATGAATTCCCAAATATAAAAGAAAAGACGGAGTAGCCCGGTGATGTGCGTTCTCACAAGTAGGCAGAATTCCACCCAAAATATGATAGTCACATTGATACAAATAAAGCGTTATGTAGCAAATTTGAACGACAATGGCATTTCCCAAAATTATAGCGATGAGTATAAAACACCTGCGCTCCATTCTTGTGGCCACTGATTTAAATGGCGTTCTCTTGAAAAAATCGACGACACCATTCCAAAGCTCAATTATTTCGAGACCATTTTTCATCAAGTTCACTTGGAAAATACTTATGATTGTAAATATCACAATGTTGATAAGCCGAAATGCGGAAATACGATTGCGAATGTCAAATTCTCCCACGTACATTTCATGAATAGCACCGAATATTTGTAAAATTGTGAGCAGCACACCAATGCCAATGGAAATTCGATTTCCGATCATGTACCAAAGCGATGTTACCATTTCTAATTGAGTATTCGCATTTTTCCTTGGATACTGGAATGGGGTGTGCATGCCGTAATATCCAATATTCACCGCAAAAGTTGTCAATTTTTTTGTCGATTGCATTCGCCGGTTTGATACTTCTAATCTGTCTGAATCATGCATGTATTGAGTTTGATCTCTATGACTTTGTACTGTGGCACTTAACTCAATGTTTTTCACCCGCGAGTTATTCAAATGCCTCCACAACCATGGAATAATGACTCGATGAAGCGCCATGTTTTTTTTGATTGTGTAAAGTGTGCGTAGGTTTTAAGATAATCAGGAACTTCACAAGCCCTTTCAATATACCGGACAACCAGTTGATTCAATCAGGTATAATTTTAGATTGATCTGTCGGACTCTGTGACTTGGATACGACTTCCGCAAAAAAATGTTCGTGCTCCTGGCCGCTTTTAGTGTTATGACAAGCTAAGCAATGAAGCTATCGGCTCATGGCAAAACATGTAACTCTATAATAATTTATTCGTCTAATGGATAATATTTCCTGGAATGATTATTTAATTGGGTTTGTGGTATTCTACTTGTTCACATTTACATGCAATTTTTAAGGTTTGTTGTAACAGGCAAGGCTCTTCGTGTCTGCGTTCGGAAGAAATATTTAAAATATCCGTAATTAAGACTGTTTTGCCTGTATTGCCGCCAGGCACGATGGTACTCGTAGAAGTAGGAAGGAACTGTGCGGAGACAATGCTCTTCGGATACAGGAAATAGGCTTTGATTACTATTAGGTTAGGATTAACAGACGTTATAGAACATAGTTCTGCTATTCCCCATGATCATGCAATGTTAAATTTTAATTGTAGGAAATGGGATTAACCGCCCATTTTAAAGAAAAAAGCCTGAATGCTTAGAGTAACCGCAATATCGACAGGTACTCGTCTTGCGTGATGGATATTCCACCATCAGGACACGGAAAGGCACCTTCAGAAGCATGATAGAAGAATGAAGCTGTTAGGCAGCCTGTACCTCTAAAGTTCATGTTCGAACACAATAATGCGACTCCGCAATTTATTTAATACACATTTCTCGTTGAACTTAATGTCGATAGGTTGGGTTGGCTCTGCTTAAGTGACGCGTGAATTCCGATCAGGCATCGTCATGAGAATCGGCGAATCTCTTTCACTCCGATTGTAACATACGACACTACCTGGTTTCATTTTCTATGCATCCCCGTATTCCACACATTGACATGCTTGGTTGCTCATATGACCAGATCCGTCACCAAGTTCGCTGCAGAAATGTATATCACAGAATTTCGAGATCCACGGGTAACATTTCTTTAAACAGTCATGCGATACGCCCTTGAGTTAGGAAGTGTCGCAAATAAATTACTAGAGTTTGAAGAGTCATGTCAGCTAATATTTAAGAGGTATTGTTATTCCCGCATGTTTATTAACTCAGTTTATTATTTTAGAAGAACCAGAACGTTTCAAAACGTTTTGTAATATCGGAGTTTACATAATAATACTGTGCTAATATATATGTCTAGTGCAGTACACCGTACTCCTTTTTGCCACAATTCTGGCAATATTACATTATGCTGATACAGGTCGACGATCCGTTAAAATTAAACTCGACTTCAATACTTCAAAGTTAATGCAACACAACTGAAATATGGCTAGCAAGAGATGCTCCGCTGGGCTCTACACATGATATTATGATATCCGTTGTCTAGCATACATGATTTAGAGCCCATTGTCATTGACGAGATAGTATAGCTCCATCATGCTAGAATTGCATTAATTGTGTTCGTAATGGGACAATGGGGCCAAATTCGGGTAGGAAGTCATTTGACAAAAAGAATTGTTCGACCATTATTCTAAGAGGTCGACAGCTGTTCAGGAATCGTTGGCTGTAATTCCAACTCGTCCATTTTAGTGTTCTTGCAAGCAAAACATTTGCAGAAAGTTCAGGAAATTTTGTCGCATCCCGGATGACCATAACGATATATAACGATGCGGCAATATTAATAGCACCAGCAAATGTTTTGGCAAACGTGTCAACTGCAGGAAGTAGAATCACATAGTTGTACATGACGAGTATAAGTGCGATGATGAATATGAATGTTGGAATCACGTAAAATCCAAAGCAATTGTGGTGTCTGGATTCCATCATCGTTAGACATCGATACGTTGAGTTCCAGGTTGTCCTACGATTACGGGGGTCATCGATTTCCGAACTGTTCAAAATTAAAACTTCGTGAAACAAAATGAATTGAGACGACCTGCATTTTTTCTTGCTTCGACAATGCTTCCAAGCATATATTCCGTCCAATATTAAAAGTTGGTGACTCCCACTTTTATTTTCCTTTCAGCGATTTTTAGGTTTACTTTAATCTAACACCCGGGAAAGAGGATTGAAGGTGGAACATTTTTAGTGCTCTCCACCATTATTGTATATTGGCCAAGCGCGGATCACACCTGCTGAAAAATCATTATTCTATAATTAAGAATTAACTGCGTAACTCACGTTAGAGTATTAATTATAGTTTGGCAAGCCTGGACAGCCAATATTATCACGTTTGCTGTAACCGAAACGGATACGAGTTTCAAAGTGATGAATATTTGAATTCCCAAATAGAATATCATTATTGGAGGCGACCTGTGTCCACCGTGAGCGTTGCATGTCGGCAGAATTCCGCCTAGAATGTGATACATTGATACAAATAGAGCGTAATTTAGCAAAGTTGAACCATGATAAGATTCCCCGTAGTTATTACGATTAGATTGAAGCGCTTCCGCTCCATATCTCTAACCGCAGGGTGCAATGACATTCGGTTGAACAAATCGATGACTTGATTCCAAAATTCTATAACTCCATTACCATTTCTCTTTAGGTTCACTTGAAAAATGCTTATCATTGCGAATATCATAACATTCAAGGGACGGAAAGGAGAATTGCCGTCTCGAATGTCGAACCGTCCAAATTAAATATCATGCACCACACTCATAATTTGTAACACTGTCGAAAGAATTCCAAGGCCTATCGATATTCGATTGCCGACCTTGTACCAGCGTGATGTTTCCAATTCTAGTTGGCTTTTTTGGTCCACGGATAGCGGAATGGTGTACACATTCCGTAGTAACCATAATTCACTACAAACATCATTCCTTTCTCTGTGAATTTCCATCTATTATTTTTCATTTCTAAACCTTCAGAATCTCGTAGTCTTTGAGGATAATCAATTACTCTGGAGATACCAATGCTGAGACGTATCCTGGTCCTTAGAAAGTCACTCCCCATTTCACTGAATAACTTCCGCCGGGTTAAGTCAATAGTACAAGAGAAAAGTAAATTCTCCTTTGTTCCTGAGATAACGACTTGAGAATAATGTCTAGCGTAGTAATAGGTCCCCAAAATGCGTCACTCTAATTTAATTAAAAAAAATCTGAGGAGCGAATGTCGGATTTCATAGCTCTAATTTTTTCGTAAATTATCGGATCAACTGTGTTGGTGTTGCCTCTGTAAAGTGTTACATCGAAATGATAATTTCAAGCCTCATAAAAAATGAATTGGACATATAAAAAATTTAAATGTATCGGTTTAAACTACTTTATTAGCCACTTTACGTTCAAATCTCGAGCGTATTTGGAATATACGACAATAATTAAAATTTCTTTGACAATATTTTCTGTAGTATTTTCGACGTTCAGCACGAGTTGTTATTCTTCATTTTTCATTAGTTCTATTAACAGGATATGACATGGCATCACAAATTTATTATCAACCATAAAGTTACTTCCTAGAATTAAGGTATAAATTATTTAAGCGCGTTTCATAAATCCTTAATTGAGACTGGGCCAGTCTCTCAATATATTTACAAAACTACCATGACATTATTCCCCTGAGCAATGCTTATAACCTGTGTACCATAAAATATTTTTCCACTGAATTTACACTGACGAGGAAACTATCTGTGGCGGTTCCATACGATTTTGCCTAAACTTTCTTTCTGAAAGACACCTTTGCCCCAAACTCTCAAAATTGTCATTGGCTCACACTAACACAAACTTGACTTTCAAAAAAACTTTGAAATTCTTGAAAAAAATTGGTTCTTATTTCAAGAATTTAGCATGGAATATTCCATGTAACTTTCCCCCAAAACTCATCTCACGGCACAAAAATCTTTCCTAAATTTCGAAAATTGTTTTTTTAGAAAACCGTTGAGATGTTCGGAATAATAAATTAGAAGATTTAGAACCTCATAACATTGCACATTTGAATGCATTTTCGCCCAAAAACCAAGACTTCGTATTATTATAATTAAATGAAATTATTCTTTGGGTCAAAATACAAGTATGAAGTATGAAGTGAGGTTTTTTGTCTTGTAATTTATTATTCCAAACAATTCAACGGTTTTGTAAAAAAAAATAGTTCGATTATTGTTTTGGTCGTGAGATCAATTTTGATAAAATATTAAGAACACAATTTGTTCAAAAATTTAGAAGTATTTTTAAAAAGTGAGTTTTGATTGTTGCCTGAGCTAATGACATTTTTGAGTATTTGGGGCAAAGGTCTCTCAGAAAAAATGGTCTGAATAAAATCAGAGAGAATCACTTCAAATAGTTTCCAGGTGAGTCCTGGAGTATTTCCCAATACGGATAATATATAATGAACATTTGTTACTAAAACATGACCGTTTGTATGAAAATATGTTTAGCCGATTTTGTATATTAAAATATTGATATTATGACAATCCATTTGACGTTCATTTACATGCAATGCTTACCTAATATTTAGCAAGCCACACCGAACCCCGAATACCCAAGCGCGACTCATTAATACTTAAAACCTCTGCAATGCAGTCCCTGTACCAATTGTGTAATGGAAAACAACTGGTTTTGGTTTAGGGAAGGTAACCCTGTCAAAGTAGCGTGGAACACTGTGAGAAGACTTTTGAAAAACCGTCACACTATTTCTCTATTTGCTGTTCAAACTGTAATGTGATCTGTCGTTGAGTTAGAAAGCACAATAAATGAATCACTATTTGAATGATCGCTCATTTTTGGTAGGTTTTATTACTCCTGCCTTTCAAAGTATAATTAAGTATTGTAATTTAAGTAACAACTTATACGTACTCCTGTGTATGACCAGAGCTGCATAGGCGTGATCCGTGTTGCCGGTATTATAGAAAATATATTCGCCAAGCATCATGGTTCCATAATGCTAGAATTGCAGTGTTCTCTTACAATTTGTCCGAATTCTGGAAGAAAATCCTTTGACAGAAATAAAAATTGCCCGACGTATATTATGAATGGTCGACAGCTATTCAGGAAACGTTGGTTGTACTTTAAACCAGTACATTTAATCTTTCTGACAAGGAAAGCATTTTCAGAAAATTCTGGAAATTTTGTAGCATCCTGGATAACCAATACTATGTATAACGTTACTGCAATATTAATAGCGCCAGACAAAACTTTAGCAAGTGGATCTGCTGCGGGAAGTAGGATGACATAATTAATTACACATGACGAGCAAAAGTACAGCGATTAGGAAGAATGCTGCAACGACGTGAAATCCGAAGAAATTTTGGAATTTAGAACCGAACAAGGTGAGAGATCTATAATAGATGTTCCATTTCTTCTGAATGCAAAATCATCTATGTCCGAACTGTAAAACCCGACACAAAAAAATAAATTTATTTTTGCAATTTGAACGCTAGTGCTGTCAAGGTTAGACTTTCATTGAATCCGCAAAAACTAAATACACAGTTCATTTATAACTAATTATAATGAGTTAATTGATAATAAAACTAATTTCTGATTATATTTGTAACTTACCATATAGAATTAAATATAGCTAAGCAACCTTGAGTAGCTAGGATGATTACAATTGCTGTAAACAAAAGGCAACAAGCAAATTGCAAAGTAATGAATATTTCAATTGTCAAATAGAATATCAGCATTGGGGTAGACCTGTGTCTGCCGTCAATGTTGCAAGTAGGAAGAAATCCACCCAAAATATGATAGTCACATTGATACAAATGAAGTGTGATATAACAAATTTGAATGACAAAAATATTTCCCACACTTAATGCGATTAGACTGCAGCACTTGCGCTCCATCTTTCTAACCGCCGTCGACGCATTGATTCCAAAAATATGTTACTCCACTATTTCTCTTCAGGTTAACTTGAAGAATGCATAACAATATGAACCACAAAAGGTTCAAGAGCCGGAAAGGTGAGATCCGGTTGTGAATGTCAGAAAGTCCCATATAAGTATCTCAAAGAACGCCGAAAATCTGTAGAACTATTGAAGGCACATTGACATTAGATTGCCCAGAATGTACCACAGTAATGTCTCCATTTCTAGTTGAGTATTCGCTGCCCATCAATACCGGAATGGTGTGCACATTCCAAAGTATCCATAACTCACTTCACGAATCATCCCTTTTTCTGTCCGTTTCAATCTCTTATTTTTTACTTCCAATCCATCAGAGTCTTGCAATCTTTGAGGATGCGTCCCACCATTGTTCTCCACTCGAAATTTGTTAAGACGCCTCTTGATCCATCCAAAAAATATGGAAGCCGTTTCACCGGAAAAATTCAAGAACCTCATTTCGCTAGTACAATCGTATAAACTCCGAATACTTGTATTTATATAATGACTTAAGATAAATTGAGTGACGGCAAATTTAAATCAAAAATGCTCGAATCTACTCGGTAAAATGTTACTATTTATTCTGAAAGAATTTGTGGTACGCGATATTTGAGCAAGACCAGGAACAACTGATTCAAACATGAAATGTCTGCGCCTCCGTAGGAATTTCATGACATGCTATTATCCACACCTTTGTATTGAAATAACTGTTTTATATGACTTCCTGTGAAGGTATACCATGAAAAAATGAATCCTCACATTCCCAAACACCAGTTTTATTCATACAGTGTTCTTGAAATTGTACAGCTCATATTTCGTTGTTTCTGAGGCGCACTGTATGAAATACATATTTATACGTCATATTTAGAAATGTATTTTAATATTTGTTTAAGAGTTAACTTTATATCAGCTTTAGCTAAATCAAGTGGGCTGGAACTGGAAGCAAACTGAAATATTAATCCGCACTCTAACCTTAGCTTTCTCAATTAATAGATTCTAGTATTTACGAGAGAATCAATATTTGTTGACACTTCTCGACACGCGAGACCTTGAAATTCGAAAAGCTGAGGATGAGAAATTTGTGTTCCTTTCATTGGGTTGGGCATAGCTCTTGAGACTTTTAGTCTCGTCTGGTCCCACAGACTTGCACCTGGCTGGATGGGTTGGGTTGGCTCTTTGGCTCAGCGACCGTCACACTACGAAACTCTGTCCGCGCTACACCGAGAGGTGTCGAAGGCTCTGTCAAGTAGAAACATCTCATACATGTCCTAACCACTGGCACTACCCGACAGATGGGAACTCGGTGATGACCGGCACAGAAACTAACTCGGCAGCCTTTGGGAATCAATTTCGCTAATGTGCAGAACTGAAAGGGTTATGTCTAATTTTTTTTACTTTGAATTTATATCTCAATGGTTTATTTTGTTACCAGCGTCTCATACACGGTGTTTCAAAACCAATTGTCTATTCGCCCTAATTGGAAATAAGCGAAGTGAAATAGTCACTTCCTTCAAAACTTACCGACGCATCCTAAGACCCATGTCTCAACGCTCCTAGCCTACGCCGTACAGGACGGCGCCGAAAATTTTTCGCCGCCAGGACATTTTGTTGAAAAAAAAGAAAAGACTTTTCCCTGCAAAACCCTTGTCAGTGATAAATTGACTTTCTCCAAACCGCTCCAACACCATTTAATAAAATGCATAAAATTATAGCCAAGAAGGTGGCGTCGACGGATTTTTCAACAAAATTATTTTTGGGTGTGTTTTTGTCAGGTGCACACAATTTTTCGGGGTCTTTTCATGACGTCTTATACTTAAGCGCTAGTCAGCGCTGGTGCGGAAGTCAGATTTTCAAGCGGAAGAGCTTCCTAGATCCCACATAAAATTCTCAAAAAGGCGCATCTCACTCTTTGTCCGGCTACATCTGATAGGGCTGCCGGGGGGAGGGGGTAAGATTATGTGCTACCATACCCGACTGATAAGTTTAGGTAGAAACTGTGGCTAATATTTATCGTGTCGAATCCCTTGTGACTAATCATTCATGTTTTCGACATGGTCACCTCTATCCAATATGTTGTGTACACTAGACTAGACATAATCCGTGCCGTTCGATTTCACCGTGGGAGACTCAGACAAGTTCTGCAAACAAACCTTTATGTAAAGTAATTTAGTCAGAATGAAGTAAGGGGAATAAGAAATGTGGTATGTAGACTTAATTAGACAAAAGCGATTATACAAGCCGACGTTAATGCGGTTACGATCTCATTCTACTGTCAAAGTTAATTTCACAACAATTACAAGTTCTCCATGACATAACCGGCAACAAACAAACTCAGAAACAAAATTAATGACATTAATTATACAACCGGACTTGGATACCACTTAAACTTTATAATAATACGGTTTCATGCTGTTGACCGGCCTAACCAATCGTCTCGACGTGAAACACAGAGGTGTAATTGGGTTTTCTACAAACATTTAGAAAATTAGCCTAATTACAAAGTTTTGGTTAACCTCTGCAATACAATCGTTTTTTTCTTTCGTTTGCCGATCTCTCTAACATGGTTGAATTTTTTTATTTCAAGGCAACACACTCAAATGAGCAAATTACGTTGCACCTGTCCCTGATTTGTCAATTCATTGGAGAATTAACAAAATATTTATAATTAACAACTAAAATTTTTACACTGTTATCCTGAATCCGCCAGCATCGTTCGTTTTTGGCGGCTTAGAAGGTTCAGTTTACTAGTACAAAATAATACAATTCAATTTAACGTTAAAGCCTTTTTTTTCGAACTTGACATTTGTAATCATTCAAACAAAGTACTCGACTGGCTTTGTTACATTTAATGTGGCGATGGTGTAGTGAGCACTCATTAGGTCGGTTGGGAATCTCCATAGTAACTTTTGTGCCTCATTAGGGTATCAGAATGACATCATTAAAATTGTCCATTTAAAATTTAGAATATCCGAACAACGGTCCCTCGTTCCGCAGGCACAGAGCTGCGGGCAAAATCTAATTAAAATCGAATGAACAGGGTTCTATACAATATAGATTTGATACTCCTTGTACAAATATACAAACCAACACAAATATCGGTGCCATCCGAAATGTTATGGCTACTTAAAATTAAAAAAAAAGTAATACAAGTGTTCGGAAGAATACTGTTCCTAAACGACCTACTGAAATATCGGGGGCAGCAAATGTGTAAAATTGCACGCTTATTTTCTTGAGCTGGTAGTAAATGTAAAATTCGCGGTCATGTTATTTTGAATCCCATAAATTATTTCCAACATTGCGCCACACTATTAAAAAGACTGCATGAATAACATCAAACACAAATCCATCCACGGTGTCAAAGTAATAATTTGGAAGCGTCTTTAACACCAAAACAACGCCTTCCGGTGACACCATTCTTGCCATTCATATCACTTAAATATTTCAAATATGTAAAGGCCTTCAATGTTTGAGTTTTTAATTTTGAAAATCCTTTTGTTTTCTCGTCTTTCCTCTCACTCATTGTTGGAATTTCCGGCATGTCTATCTTGGGTTTTTGAAAAGTTGTAGTTAAATTCGCAAAGTTTGTAAATAATTAGCTGATATTTATAATATTTTCATAAATTCAAATTCAATTGAATTTTCCTTGAGTTCGGTTGGAGTTTTCCTACATAGATTGCTGTTCGTCATTTCAATTTGTGTCCACCTTGTTAATTAATATAATATAATATAATATTAATATTAATATTAATTATAATTAACTAACTAATTACTAGTGAATTATTTTGTAATTAAGATAATATTTCTTTTATTCATTCACTTTCTGTGTGCGGAAAGTAACCAGGAACAGAACTATAAAATTTGGCATTTAAAGATTTGAAGAAATGTCTCGGATCTCTAATTGTGGAATGAGCCGAGATGAAATAACTATCCAAACAAGCACTCCATGCCCCATGCTTGGATGCAGTCGTCACTGCCAGTAAAGTTGGGAGGTTTGGGTGTTAGGCATGCTGTGGACTCGGCGAT
>JAQFYE010002715.1:0-17220 GCA_034694305.1 Protaphorura glebata
TACGCCTTGGCGAATCGTGTATCGGCTCGGTGCGGATAGAGGACTATTGGCTTGTCGTCTCTATCAGTACGGATATGTGTCCACTGGAAGTTGCCTTAACAGTTGGAGGGACTGTTGTAATAGCAGTGGTCCTCTTAGAGTCCTCATCTCTATAAGAGAAGAGTAGCAGCGGAACGACCTCGTAGCGGGTATATCCTGTCAGAGGATGCTGAGGTACATAGAGAAAAAATAATAATTACCGGTAATTCCGAATTACCGGTAGATGTATTACCGGTAACGCATTCACTAGTCTCATAGGTAGCTTGAAGCAATGGCAAATTTGATACGCTGAAATGCGTCATAATTTTAGTCACGTGTCGCTTGAAATAAATATTGACAATACGAACATTTACATCGGGTTTCGTGACTTCCTTTTGTAATTTTCTATGTCGATTTGCCAAAATCTAGGGTTTTCAATTTTTAGTCAAAACATTTGGTGCGTGTTTCTTACAAATCCATAGTTCACCAAGTTTAGTAGCGAATTAATTGCTCTTGCTCTTCGATTTTGCCAAGCAACATTTAGTGACGTTAGTCTCGAAGTTTCGATCCGTCAAGACGAAATGAAAAGAAATTTCCTTCGCTATGAGATTACAATGTATATCTGAGGTTCCTTGAACTGGCCGAATTTGGATGCAGAAGGAATCAAATGTTATGAAACCCCCTGTAAATACCGTTAATATGTTTTAAAGAGGTGACCCGCATAATGCGTCGTACCACACGTTGACATTCTACCAGAAACACTCCATAAATAACAAACCAATATCATTATGAGATTATTCTCAGGTTTAATTTTTATGCAGTTGAGGAAAACGAAACTGATACTATACAACTCCATCGCTCAGTGTCCCTCATTTTGAAACATGTTTTACCTTCAATGCAATTTACAACTGCAATTATATCCTCAACTTAATTCGCCAATGTATAGTTACCATGCATTGGCACGATTAAAAGATGTGGTGGATATTTAATAGGTCGAACACCTCGCTAAATATAACAATATATAATGTCAATGGTCGAAAACCACTCAAGTGATTCTTGACCATTGGGTATTGAGGTTTTGGATAAATGCACAAAATCGCCAGGAATTGTGCTAAATATTTCTATTTTCTAAATTTCTCGCTTGTTACGACATACATATCATAGCGGCTTTGTGAGACTTCGAGTCCAGCGTAGTTTAGTATAGAAATTCTAAGAATCAAAAATTATTTTTAATTGAATTTATTAGTTAAGCATAGTTGCAGTCAGTATTGATGACACTCACGGATAGTTCAACGTTTCATTTCTGATGTTTATGTCGTGTGAGCTATAGAATTGATGAGTTAAATAAAATTACATCCAATCCAATCCAAGCCCGCCTTGTTCAATTAACCGAGATTAGCCAGATTGATTGACCAATCTTGGCTAACTAAGAAAATAGACAAATCCTAGCAAGATATTTTCAAACACAATATTTCTAAGCTCTTTTATTCCAAAAACTAAATGTCCGTAAAATTGACAAATTTTGAAGTTGAGATTTTGGATGGTTTTATTGCTCCCGGATAATTCCAATAAATTCGTCTTCTTCCTGATAACAGTTGTTTGAATTCTGAGTGACCCCAGAGCCAGAGTACTTCCGCATGGCCCTGAATATTCTGAGGTAAAACAGATGTAAAGGATGTACACTAAATCGAGCACCCGATGTGAACACATGTTGACGTATAGAAGTAGGTTGTCAGTTCGGCCAACCAGTACCAGTACTCGGACGAATCTGATAGTTACGACTGGAAACGAAATAAATTATTAATAATATATTATAATATATTATATTATTTCGAACTGATTAGACCACGAAGTGTTTAAATTGGATTACCGAGGTCACGGAAATAAATGACGGCGTCCGAGAAGAACGTCAATCAGTCTCTCTCAACTGAAAGCGCCAGTTCAGTCATCCGGTCGGTCCGAACATTATTACAATACTAATACTAGTTGGAAGAAGTCCACGTCAAAAAGTCAATGCCCGACTTCCTGTTGTCAATTTTGTCTACACTTCTCCGAATCCATTGTTTTTGTTTGTACAATTTTCCTTGGAATAATAACACGCAAGAACTTCCTGGTCAAAGATTACTGCGATTTTATCACATAGAATCTAAATGATTTTCGATTTAAGGATGGCAATTATACGAATATACAAAGAATAATAATATTATGTAATTACGAATTCGGCGATATTGAGATCCTTGTCCAAAATAAAATTATTCTGTGTAGTATTTTGTTGTATTCCCTGCAGTATTTTCCTTTCTCCCTCGTGGAAATAGACGATATGCCACAATCCGAAAAATAATGTGTGATACCTGAATTCTGTCATCCCACCAATCCGAATATATAAGTTCAGAGTTCCAGTGCTTATATTTATATATATTATTTCTTCCGAGTTTCAGAAAATCAGAATACGAAGTAACTTGTAGAAACAAGGTTCATGCCATGCCTATCGAATATGCAATAATAGTTATGACAAATATTACTGTTTAGCTAAAGTAAAAAGAATGCATAAGTCAAGAAGGCTGGACTGTGTAGCTAATTTATTTAGAACTAAAACGAATCAGCTTGTTTAGTTTTCTTGGCATAAGCTATGTGCAGATTTCATTGAACCGTGGGATTAATCGGTAATTTTATACAGTTGAACTTGACCATATAATTCTGGACTCGCCCACAATGACATTCGAATGACCAGCGTAAATGTGAATTTGAATCACCTCAGTGTTATCTTATCATAAATTCGTGGCTAAGGTTGATAACATATGGAATCGACAAGTTTTTAACATTCATTGCTCGTATTGTCGCAGTACTTCCAGTGATCCAAAAACTATTCATTTTTTATAGAAATACTTATTACAGTACAGTACAGTACAAGCTGCCGTGAATCGTAAGTTTCATGATGTTAGTCGACTAAGACATCTTGAGTTAAATCAAGTCTGACGGTGAAAAAAGTTTGACTAAAGGTAAATTTAAAGTGTACAGTCGTTTAAAACTCTTCAGCGTAAATTCGTATTTTATCAGCTGAACGAATTCTTGACTTTCAGGCCTGAATTGACGTTACTCTAGAGGCTTGGTCGATCCATATATAAGTAAACCAAGACTTCTAAGGAAGTGGGAAGTTAGGACGACAAAGAATTGAACTCGAAACTTGATGGTAGAAAACCCGACACTAACTAACCTACACAATCTACAGAAAGTGGAAATATATAATTATCGTAGTCTTTAGAAATTGTAAATTCGAAGCTCCAATGAAGAATTTCAAAGTAGTGTTTCTTGGAGAAGCGAATGTTGGGAAAACGTCCCTCATCACCCGATTTAAGTACGACTGTTTTGATACTTTCTACAACGCTACTGTTGGAATTGACTTTGTCTCTAAAACAGTGGAAGTTGAAAATAGGCCAATCTCACTCCATCTTTGGGACACAGCAGGACAAGAACGCTTCCGAAGTCTGATCCCTTCCTTCATACGTGATTCCCATGCATGTGTCGTGGTTTATGATATTACGAATATCAATTCCTTCATTGAGACTTCAAAATGGATCCAAGATGTGAGGGAGGAACTTGGGAATGATGCCATCATAATACTCGTTGGAAACCGGACGGACCTTACGGAGAACCAAGCGGTGTCCACGGATATTGGAGAACGGAAGGCCAAAGATTTGAATCTTATGTTTATTGAAACAAGTGCGAAATCAAATCACAATGTTGCTGAATTGTTTCAACGTGTTGCTGAAGCTTTACAGAATATCGATTCAATAAATTCAGAAAACTCTTCACTCAACGGAGACGACGAGCGGCATCAAGTCACAATTTTGACGGACACCGCTAATAATGACAGTGGAGAGGAAAATCGTCGTCGCTGTGCTTGTTGATTATTTATCTACCTAGTTTTAGTTTTTCGCTATCATTTGACAAATTGACGAGATTCCGCACAGAACACTAATAAAGATACTGTATTCTAATATTTTTACTGAATTGACATGAGTCATTGGAACGAAATAAGTATTTAATGCACTTTTGATGCACTATTTTGAACGAACTGAGCAAAATAAAAACAATGACGCACAAAACATAATGTATCTGTAAGTTTTTATATTATTTGATTGGAGGTTAAGGTGTCCAAATACGCCATAATTGTGGGCGTGCTTTGGGGGTCACGTGATCACGTAGTTTAAGATGGGCGTATTAGGACACCTCACCATGTGCAAGAAATGAATTTCTTAAAACAAAATACAGTGGTTTTTCTGGGTTTAATCTATTTTCTGGGCGACTCACGGAGATCACGAGTTTGGAATTGACTAGAGTGTACGACTTCTTCTTGAAATTATATTAGGCCTAATCGAAGCATTACAATTCAAGCATGTAGCAGTTAATCCGATTTCAAGTAACTCTTAATGGAATTCGCAAAATTGTTGCTGAAATGTAATCAATTTTTATGCAACACTTTCACGATTCATTGTGTAGTTTAGAGTGTAGTATGAATGTGGTCAGCCTGTAAGCTGCATCTGATATCACTGTCATGGTGTGACCACTACACTAACGAGGGAACGACAGTGCAAGTAATTTTTGAAAAATCTCACATTTAAATCATTGAACCCTCAGATGCAATTTGGAATCTGAAATGGTAAGTCACTCCTCCCGCTTTTGCAGGAGATCAGAAAAGTTGACCTTCGTGTTGAATTCAGAAAGTGTTTGTTCTCGTCTCCATTTCGCCTCGCCGCCATTCCATGCTCGCTCGGTGAAGGAAGAGTAGGATGGTGGAGTGAAGGGACAGAGCGACACGGACAGACCTACCCGGCTCAACAATACTTCCAGAATTCGACACGAAGGTCGACATTGCTGACCTTCACTTGAGAATGTATGGAGTGAGATACCATTCTTGATTCCAAATCGCACTAGTGCTTAATGATATGAATTTCAAATTTCTCTCAACTTAGCCGCCCTGACATTTCCCTCTTAAGAATAATCATCCAGACTGTCAACTGTGAATGGCTACGAGATAAGGATAAGAGAGAGGAAAGCAGTAGCAACTGGATGAACTATTCTGCATATCAAATATTTACGTCCTTCCATTGAAATTTTTGGTTCTCTTCAATGTAAACACAACTACGTGTTAATGCTATAACGTTTTTAAATACCCAAAATGAATTTTTTTAAGCTAACAGTACACTTACTAAGAGTAATGCAGTGTTTTATTTGCATTTACTGGAACTATGATTGCCACGCAGTTGTGGATTCGCACATTCTGATGACGCACGCACGGCATTTGAGAAATTAGAATTCCTGGAACGGAAAGTTTTAAGCAAACTCCTACCACATCCGCAGATGTGAAACGTGACATTTTGATGTCAGGTTGAATTATTACGCCTAGGAAGTTAATACATATTAATAAACGCACACGGTCCATATAATTGCAATGTTCCAGCTAACTCCGCTATATAATCCGCTTGTAGAATTAAACTTATTGCATCGACACACGGTACGGTACGACAACAGTTCGACATAAAAATAGAAAAAGCCTTTTTTAATTTTGGTAAGTGAGCAAACACTTAACTCACAGGGCTAAACAGAAATGTAGTGAAATGTAGTGAGCAAACACTTAACTCACAGGGTTAAACAGAAATGTAGTGAGCGTATTAAGGAGGACATTTTTCTTTTATTTTTTGAGAACATATAATTATGGTAACTGGTTTTGTGCACATATTTCTACAGTTTGGGAGAAATATGTCCGCCCATACCTGCTGATTTTGACATCAATTGACCGGGTGGTCAATTCGGTGATGTACATATAGTGTCCATTTCAATTAATTTCCGCGCTTTAATTCCAACAGTACCTTTTTTCAGATAATTTTCCATAATGTACCCGTATAGAACATTAATCTTGTCAATTATCGGAATTTTGGCAATATCCGATTTCGTAAATCAGAGCAATGGGCAAACTCAATCAGCCGCCCAGATCAAAGCATTGATCACGAACGACAGTTCTTGGCAATTCATCGGAATAGGAGGGCGTTATGGATACATGAAAAATATCGTCTCCAAAGACCGAATCATTGAAAGTGATCATTTCCCACCCAAGTCTATCTATCGGGACGCCGCGGATCAGAGCATTCGGGATTTGCCCGAAAGTGACATGGCGACGGTGAGTCTTCGATACAGTCATCATCGAGCCCTCATTACGACTAACAATCCTGCCGTGGGTACAACGCAAGAAAGTCTCATTCTGGAACTCAGAACGTTATTCAGAGCTAGGAATTACTACGATGTTTGTTTGTTTGTTTTTAGCTTTTATGGCAATGCCGTTCGTACGGTGGAGTGTAGAGAATGCAGGACTGACTCCATCAGGAGCGGGTTGACTTCCCAGTGGACCGACGACTTTATGGCAGGGTGTTCTTTACATTAACTTGAATTTTCGGAAATACATGGGCAAAATTTGCTTAAACCTACAGGCTATTAGTCGGAACATCGGATGGTATCGGAGCAATCCGGATAGAGATGGGAATGCTAGGGATCGTTTCGACCAATACATCAAGGAAGGAGTCAAAAATGCTTTGGACATGCACATTAAGAATGGACTCATTACCGCCGCACAGAAGCAACAACTTATTCGGGTACACGGACTAGATGTCATTAATCCAGTGATCCCTCAACGGAAGGTTAAGAATATTCGTTATTCTTAACCTTCCGTTGAGGGATAGGGCTAAGGCTCTCGTCGCTGAAGATGTGGCCAAATATGTCAGGAGAACATCGACTGGTTAAAAATTGAACCATTTTAAACACATTTACACACATTTAAATATTGATAGTTCAATTAATATATCGTCCCGGAACCTGTATTTGGAATTGTTGACAGGTTATAAATGCTACACAACATTATTATCGATCACTTCTTAGAAATATTCGCTGGTAAGGAAATAAAATCTCTCTAAAGTGAATACAATTTCTCCGTCGCTTCCATAAATTAATAATCTTGACACATTTATTCGTGAATTTTCGTACAATGGGCCACAGGGATCGGATAGAATTCCAGAGGTGGCACAACATCTGTCTGCCAGAAAAGCTGACATATACATAGGATATTTCGTAAAACTTTTATGATAAACTCATACACAAAATTTAGAGAAAAGACAAGGGTACCCTTGGAGAAAAGAGTGAAATACATTTGAATATAAATGGCGAATAGTGTCCGTAATAAATATAAATTAAACAGGTGAATATTTTTCTGTCGTAGATCAGAATCAGAACTGAAATTGTGCCCCTATTTACAAAGTATTTCGTAAGCAACGTTGATATTCCTCATTCTTTCAAGGCTTGCATTCTTCTCAGCTTCATCTAAGGTCGGATTTTTATCTAAACAAAGAAGACCACAATTGAAACCAAATTATAGGGGGATTGCATAGCGGTAAACCCCCCATACCGAGCCTTAACGTAGACCCCCTCTGGAAAAAATTTGAAGTTAGACCCCTCCTGAAGCCGAAGGCTCCAGGATGGGTCTAACTTCAAATTTTTTTCTCCAGGATGGGTCTAATTTTAAAAATTTGGGTCTAATTTCAAAAATTTGGGTCTAATTTTAAAAATTTGGGTCTAACTCAAAATATTTGGCTCCAGGAGGGGTCTACGTTCAAAAATTGTCCAGAAACGGTGTACGACACTGGATAATTTGTGAACGTAGACCCCTGCAGCAAGGAGGAGGAGAGGTCATATGTTTAAAAATTATCCAGACGGAGACAGGGTGAAATATTTTTATAAAAAATTACAATGAAACACGATGAACCGTCCGTAATCCCACAATTGTACCAAAATTTGTATATACCCAAATTTGATTTGGCCTTTGGCTATGTCAATTAAGTACTTGGTCTCCTGGTATCCTGAGCGCAAGTTCATCATCATCATTAAAAATTACAACAAAAAAATAATTTTTTTAACAGCTTACGAAAATGCTTAATTTAAAGACGCCATTTTCTTCATCTTTTTTACGTAAAAACAACTTTTACATGCCCGTAATGTTAACCTAACCTGAAAAAAAATTCGCCTCCGGCGGCCGCTCCGCTGGGACCGCCGCAAGCGGCGGGCGTCCCATCGAGACCCCCCCGCGACCAGGCATTCTAGACCCCCCCTTATAGCCTCCCAGGTTTACCGCTATGGGGGATTGTCCAAATCTTTAATGAAATTGCTATCTCCAAATTAGAATGACAAGCGAAAACGACTACGGAGTCCTTGTATTGTTTCGACACATGCTTTCAAATAAAAGTTTTTAAGTGAAATATTTTTCGGTTTAATGTTCTAAGCGACACGACACGACGCCATGGCCATTCTATTTCGGAAGGTCGTTCCAATCCAATTCGGTAAATACGGAAGTGAAAACTAATTAATATTGATCCTACCTGGATGGACTCGCATGCACAATTTATAGTAGGCATCCTTGATGGCACCAACGGAAGCACCGCCCTCAAGGCCCAATGTTTTGTAGTGGTCTATAGAATCATTTAAGAGGCTGTCGCCCCCACCACCTCTGTTTGACAGCACTTGCATCTTTTGTCCTCCAGACGGACCACCACGAAAACCGCCGAACAAGTCCTCTCGAAAGCCTGGTTCACTTAATCCGCTACGTAAATTCCCACCACGAGCACGGCCACGCCAACTTTGACGTCCTTCCTCCATTTCGTCAGCAATGCTTTGTAAGATGGAGTCTAAGGTCAGCCGTTCACTTAAGGAGAACTTTTTGGGAGATCTACTCAAGTTAGTGTAAATCGCCTCTAAACTTATGCTTTCTTCTGGCCAACGATAGCGATTCCGGAAATATTCTAGTCTCTGTCATGATTCAAAAAGAAAAATTCTTGAATCGAACTTTGAATTCTTTTCAAGGGGAGACATAAGGGTAAATTGCACTAATACGCCCCTATTTTGGTGGGAGCGTCCGAATTTGCCCTCCCCCTTAATACATAAGCATGCTCATAAATGGCATATGGAGCTAATCGGCATACTGAACCAAGTTGAGGCATATAAGATTAATTTACCCTGTTAAAGGCCGTGTGGACCCATATAAATCGCTGTGCTGTACGGATATACCTTGAAATGCCGAACAGGATAATTGAAATTTCCAACTGCAATGATCCAATTCTCTATAGCTTTGTCGGTATTTCCTCTCAACAATCCGTATACACCCTTGACAAAGTACAGACTTCCTCGATTAGGTTCAGACCATCCTGTGTTAAGCAATTCGTTGTGAAGAAGAGCCTCGATTTTCTGACCATTAACCTCAACGTTTGCCATGTATGTCTGGAGCAAGCAAATCAAGGTCGGAAAATTCCACGGATCGGCTTGAAGAGAGTGCTCAAAACATTTTTCGGCTTCTTTTGTGTCTTCCTATATAACAATTTTTTTTGGTTGATTGAATGCAACACCCCGCAGTTCATACGGCAAAATAACGGTTGGATTTACAAATGCTGTCCCACGATCTGGACATTCTGAACAACTTTCGTGATGGTTCTACCCAAAAATAACGGTTAGATTTGCCCGCATTTTTGAAATGTAGTCGCTCTTGACCTCCTGATCAACTATCGTGAAGGTTCTACCCAAGAAAATCCGATGGCTTGGCAGTTCGCATTTCTAACGGCCAAGCGATCCGATTATGTATTTTGTGGGGACTTATAACCTTCACAAGTGTTGCTCAGGAGGAGGTCAATGGTGACAGCATCTCACTTTTTGCGATAATGCCGATGCGGTGCCCTTTACTGTGTACTAATTTTACTTACATTCACCGTCAAACAAAATTCTGCCATCCGCCCATTAGCTTTACTTGAATTTGGATGGAAAAGTAAAGCCCTCTCAATACAAAGTTTGGCATATGAGAAATCCCGAAATTTCCTTGGAAGTGCGACTGTGAAAATTTGTGCAACAGAAATATTTGTCTTCACAGACATAGGGTCAAGATCCAAAACGTGTCTGAAATAAAGTCTTTAAATTATCTACATAATATTTAGACGTGAGAGTAGAAATGTATCGATCTTTACCGAGTTTCCTCCTGTAGATAATTGACCATTTCCTCCGAAGAATGAAATACTCGTCCAGGACCGAAATCTGCGAGCCCATTCCAATACGGTCCATGATCCTTGAGAAATTCGGCCACAGCTTCACACAGTCCAGTCAGACTGAGTGGATTATTTGGCGATAATTGAGCGGCTTTGATAATCAATTCGATTTCTTCTCTTCCAGGAGGATCGTTGTTCCATATGTCCCGTCTTTGAAATCGTAGAATGTTGTGCAACCAAAGATTCCATTCTCCGGATTCCGGATCTAACTTAATCATCTGAAAGAAATTACAAAAATTATTTAATAATAGGTCAGGGGTTAAAATGGCGAAGGCGAAGGTAACTTTTTCAAGGGTAAGTAAGCTTAATTAAAATTCACCGTAAGAAATGGTCAAGTATAGAAATTTCATAATTGTGGAAAATGCCATTTACATTACCTCTCGAATTATTACGTCCTGAGCTTTGTAACCTTTTCTGTACATCTGAAACATGAAACTTTGTTTCATAGCAAGTAATCCAACGTATCCACGACCATTCTGTTTTAGATCCTCCAGAGAACCAAGTTGGTCAAATAATAATTGAATCTTTGACGAACTGTAATCAGCGCGCGGCAGTTTTGTCACCAAATAGCCTTCCAATCCTTTCAAGCAGTAATGTATCCCAGGAAGGTAGTCAACCGAGATGTATTTTCTTTCCTCAGAAAAATGGCGAATGAGAGCTTTACAATCTTCCAAAAGTTTACCCACTTTGTCAAACTTGTTCAAATAAATACCAAGAAATATATGGGTGAGTTTATTTCCAATGTTCTTCAATACCACGCATTTCAGCTCAGCCTCGTCGGACTCTTCTGCTAATTCATTCATTTTATTTGTAGACAATTCTTCGTAGACAATTTTTGCGGTGCTGTCAAAAGATTCCTGGTCTAAAATCCAATTTTGTGGAAAGTCGTACTTTTCTAAAGAATTCCTCATTCGCTCTATCAAATCATTATTCATTTTTTCATCAGAATCATCTTTGTTGTTGTCATCCAGATTAATCTTGGCGAATCCAGACGTCAGAGGTGATTCCTGAGCCGCCATTTTGTCTAAAATTAAATAATTTATTAAAATTCATATTTAACAGAGTCCGTAAAAAATTAGACCAATTTGGTATTCTCGTGTTATTTTTAAATTTAATATTACAAGTTTGGAAGATTAAATTGTGTCATTTCAAATCTTGAAAGAAATATTCACAATTATTGCACAATAGCAAGTATGTCGATGTCACACATCCGACAACTTGCCAAAGGTCTGGCCTGACCAATTTTAAAATTTCGTTCACGACCTAACCATAGATAAAATAGGGTATGGGTGGTATACACACGACACCCCCCCTGGGTCAAGTTAGCTTAGTACACCCCTCAGAGCTCTGAAGTAAAAAATTCAGTTATTCTGAGGGGTGTAGTAGAACAAAAACATAAAAAATTTCTATTGAGTTCAATAGTATGGTTGACACCCATAGAAATTTTTCTTGGGTGTCTTCTTTTCCATGACTTTTCAGAATATGGAAGTTGGAGAACTGAAAGACGAATTTTTCTTGCCAATTTTCTCTCTAAAAACTAGTTTTACATGCAACCTATGTTAAAAAAATCGCAAAAAAAAATTTTGCCTCCGGCGGCCGCTCCGCGGGGACCGCGCTAACGCGCGCGGGCGTTCGTTGGTGTGACACCCTTCGGACATAGGCCATCAGACACCCCCCCTAAACCTCGACACTATTTTATCTCTGGACCTAACTTCGTTCGTATTCTTCATAGATAGATAGACTGATAGAAGATACTTCTTCATATGGTCAGTCATTTCAGAATGAACTATTGTAAACTAGTGGATAAATATTAGAATATGATTTGACCACTAGATTGAAAGATAGTCGAAACCGAAACCCTGCAATTTGGCAGTAATGAGGCTTAATTACACATCAAAAGAACAGCGCAGCATTCACATTTCGACCTGGTGCCTGGTGCATTGATAATGAATTACTAAAAAATTGTCGTATTTCTTCTACCCATGGGACTTTACAATCTGAAAACCAGAGTCCCCAACATACGCCTAGCAGACCGATGAAAATAGAATTTTAACGATTTTAGAATCACGTGAAACGAATTTTGGCGAGGCAAAAATTACTTAACTTACCGTTGCCGGAGAGAGAACAAGACAAATCTCTCAGTCCCAGCAGTTCCTGTCACGTTGCGTTGGTAGAATCAATGGAAGTGAAAGACAAGTGACGGAGGTGACCAATTTAGCTTACCGCGACCTTAACTTGATACTTGACCTCACCGAATTGAGTTCGTAACCTCATGCGTTTACTCGCATCTCTCAAA
This sequence comes from Protaphorura glebata, assembly GCA_034694305.1. NCBI lineage: Eukaryota > Metazoa > Arthropoda > Collembola > Poduromorpha > Onychiuridae > Protaphorura > Protaphorura glebata. The sequence continues at coordinate 12,442 of JAQFYE010002715.1, forward strand.
TGAAAAATTCCCTCCGACGCGCTCATCCTACCAAAAAAGTATGTCCTGATGGCAATGTATCAATGTACCCCAATCTACAGGGTGGCTCGTAAGTATCAATGAACCCCAATCTACGGGGTGGCTCGTAACCTCTGATCCTGATCCTTTCTACCTCTAACTCTTCGATTCGCATTTAATGTGAGATATGCATCGTGTAGAGAATCTTTTGAAAGATCTAGGAGTGAGCGATTCCGGCCAAAAATCTGACTTTTGATAGAAACACGACCAGAATCCACAACTGCAAAAAAATATCACATCAAATGCATCGCCAGTGCATTATCGACTTACTTCAAACCGGTCAAACATTTAAAAAAAAAATACTTAATAGCGAGTATCCACTGATAGCATCGGCGGATTTATGTAAAAACGTTTTTCCACATGTTTGAACAAAAGCCGCTCAGAAATCTGTTTTCAATGCCGATTTTGACGTAATCGCTCGTCAGCGCCTGTATACTCATCGGATCTTCACGCGGAATAGTTTCCCAGATTCTTAATAAGATTCTCTACAAAAATGTCACAGTTAATCTGCTGCCCACGGTCGGGCTGCCGGGAAGGGGGTCAGATGTTACGGTCACCTGGTTAGCTTATTGCATTTGCGTAAACGGAACAAGTACGAATCTACGAATGGAAAAATAATTATTCATGATAATTTTATAAATATTATTTTTTAACAAAGACGGTTAGTTCAGCGTCTTGCATTTTCCCTCACGTTAATATTGTTCATCTTTATATTATAAATAGCTTAATATGAGTCGGGCAATAAACGTTCAGTAAAGAACAGAAGCAGTGTTCGTAACCACAAATATTTTATTCCAATCTGACCTGAGTTGTATGTTTTCGGAACGTTTGCAACCCAATGTTTGTTTGTCAGTTTATATGAAGCAAGGTTTATGATGATAATCTTCAACACCGACACGACAAGAAAAGTCTAGTTAATTTGTAAACGGAGAAGTTATACAAAATGGGAAAAAAGTATAAGGAAATAAACTCGTACTAATACTAGTTACTATAGTAGTACTGGTAATAAATAATGCTATAGTGCGGAAAGTGTTAGATAGATGTGAAAAATAATTATATCAATATTGACATCCAAGAAATTCATTTGTAATTCTAGTCAATTACTTCGGAAATTGGAGCAATCGTAATTGTAATTTCCGATTAAACTTCTTTTAGCGTTACATCAAAAATTTGACAATGGTAGCATGTATAGTGTACTCTAATGTGAACACACCTCGACCTCAACAAACTCCAATTTCAAATTAATTTCAAATATTTATTTTTAACTGTATTTCCCATAGAGTTAGAAATTACAGATTGTTTCTATGTTTTTTCTGTAAATCTTTACTGATATGTAAGAAAAAACTAGCTCAAATTCTTAACTCTTTGGTATTTCCATTTTTAATTACAATTGAAATAAGAATTTGGAATAATTATAGTCACAAATATCCTGTCGAAGTTTTCCTTTACCTAGAAATAATCTGAGCCTAAAACTTGCGAATTTCTTAAATGGGAGCTCCAATGCGCTCTCTTTTTAAAAAAGTCAACACTGTAAATTGATAATTGAAATTCATATTTCATCAAATTCACTGAGCACCGCAGCCACACCTATTTGTAGTTTACACAAGTATTTAATTAATTTATTGTGAGCACTGATGAGTGTCCGCCGTGACAATGAGAATTATTCATGTCAGAAAATAATTAGCACTTGAGTGAGCTGGCGTATGAGCATGGCAGAAGGAATTGTTAAGGGTAAGTCTCGTATTCCATATTCATTCTCCATCATCTATGTTCAGGGTTCGATTCCCCCTAGGTAATTCAAGTTCGGTTCTTCCGTTGCATTTCTCCCTACTACTAGGGAGACTACCCTACCTTCTTTAGATCAAATGAAAGAAGAGTCCAAGGTGTAAGAAAAATATACTCCGATAGCTAACCGTACCGTGTAGTTACGGCATACGGCGAATATCAATTTATTTGTGGGATTTTAATTCATTGTTGTCTTCTCATAAGACTTTTTCCTACTACTAGGGATTCCTTCCCAACGGCAAATGGAAAGGGAGCTCGGATTTCTGACTGAAACATATGCGTCTATGTTTGACCATTTGTATCTATGTTCAATTTCAATGGCAATAATGGCATGCATGGTGGATCTTTCCATTTGGAGTTTTCTCCTACTACTAGGGGTACCTCCCGTTGCTTGTAGAGTCTATTAGTTTGTTTTTAATCTGTTTGGTTTCGTTTTTCAGACACTGGAGATATTTATTCATCAATTTTTGATCACAAACCCCAACTTCGTCGTGAGATAGCATTTTTCGTCAAAGAATTCGAGGTACGGTAAGGCCAATGTCTACGGCTACAACAACTAATTAAAAATATAAATTATTATACTGATAATAGAAATTGTGAAATAATTTGAATGTGCTTTTTCAACCAGGAAAAAAGAAAAGATCGTGAAGTGGACCATTTGTTTAAAATTTTGGAACGTGTCACAGAACTAAAGCAAACAGAAATCCCACGTGCATCGTCATTAGCTGACATTCATTTGCCAAAACTTTCTGCAGAATTAGAAGTAGCCGTCTCAATCTCGGACAAATTAATTCAAAGGACTTCAGCAACGGCGGAAGAGAAATACAATCGAAGATTGGAACAAGGACGTGCAGATCGGGTGACTGAATGGGACACTTTCGTCCATGAAATGACCACACGTTGTATTCGAATTGACAGTAATTATAAAGTGAAAGAAACTGAAATTAGGCATTTGTACGCTCAAGCTGAGCAGAAACTTTTGAAGTGATCATTTCTGATTTACAGTTTAATTTTGAAATAATGAAAATGAAGTCCGACAGCTTTGAAAATGATCGTTCCAACTTGGGTGTCGTGAATGACCCAAATCTAAAAATTAAACCTGGTGAGAAATTGAAGGAATATCTCAAAATTTCATCCAAGTTAAACTGTAGCCCACTTCTGAGTGCCGATGACGTTGAAGAACTTCGCGAAGAATTACAATCCAAAAATTTGTGGTTAAATGAATATCTTGTTGGCTCGGAGCTTGTACTTCCAGAGTTGGAAATCCCGGAGAGGAATCCAGAACTGGAGAAAAGAGTTCAGTCTTTGAGGAATTCTCTTGATGCTAAGGAATATCGGAGAATGACCAAGAATGTGGATTTTACTAGTCGATTCAAGTCTGAGGACTCAGTTGGGTATCAGAGTAAGTTTAAAATATAAATGTTCAAAATTTTAATTCAATTAATGACGGATTCAAATAATTTGGTATTTGAAATCGTAAAATATTTAATTAAATTCGTTTTAATTGTTTTTTTTACAGTCAAACAAATCAATTCCGGACTTATCGGAGTCTTCCAGTGCGTCGTGTCTATTGCGTGTGCATTTGCGTTCGGTTTTGTTGGGATTGATGTTTTCTTTGGAATGACGTTGGATTTGGCTGTTCGACTTTTGTTAGGAATTATTTGTGCACTTATTGTTGCGGCTGCTGAGGTATATTTCTTGGCAGTGAATTTGGCAGTGTCAGAATCGGACTATGTTGCTCCTGGTAAGAAACCTCTGACCGCGACAGCGACCACGAATGCTTCACCGACAAAGAAATTGAAGTCTTCATGAATGTTGAACTAATTAAATGTAGTTTTGTAGTAGTTGCTTTAGTTGTATGGTTATGGTTACTTTGCTTTGTGTTTGATTTATAAATTATAAACCACATTCCATTGTCTAATTAATTACGGAATTACAGTCAAGCCTCATATTTCATGCATCCGTTTCGAAATTGTTATGGAATACAGCTGCCGATTACCGATTTATTGTTACCGTAAAACAACGCGAGAACGTCTGGAATTGTTACGTTCGGTATTTTGTCAAAAATTAATAAATTGTGCGATTAAAAATCCAACAGAACCGAATTTATTATTCTTGATTAGCAGAGTGCGTATGCATTACATTAGAATTCTAAACCTGGACGGTACGTATTACATTCCATAATTATTTCAGTGTTGATTAGCTACGTTTAGCTTCTTAATAGAATCACACATCTCCAAGATCTTACGACAAAACTATGAAACTCGTCAGTGTGTCTGGAGTGTTAGGCACTCATAAGACAATACGTAAGATGAGTCATGCATAAGTGCATTTGACATTTAGCAAATTATTACTTGCTAATTTGTGAGTGATTTAATTCTTGAAGTGCATTTTAAAAATTTAAATCTGCTTGGATAGTTGAGAAAATCCTCTTATGTGTATCTGAAATATTTGATCAACATTTTCAGAATGAACTGTTGTAGACAATCGGACTATGAATGAGTTGGGTGCTTGAATTGAAAACAGTTCTCACAAGGCAAGGTAGCAATACTGACACATTAACCGTAGTATTCTTTGTCTAAATACATTGAAGCGTGTCTGATGTGTAAGGCAATCAATGATAGAACAACTCTTTTTCAGAAGAACTGTTGTAGACAATTAGACCATGAATTGAATTGAAAGCAGCTCTCAGAAGGGCATACAGAACAGACACATTAACTTGATTGTTTGTCTAATTACCTAGAAAGCGTGTCTGGACTGTAAGACAATCACCGAACACAGCACGTTGCGAACGCACTTAGGAACATGTTCAGTGAAAAAAATGTAGTTCGGGTGAGCAATAAACAAAATATCCAGTTTCCAAAACCGTTGCAGATATTGTAACGAGTATGAAACCCTTCCTCATGTCCTAGGATTCTGCAAAAGAGGTGAACTCCT
>JAQFYE010002716.1:0-17220 GCA_034694305.1 Protaphorura glebata
CTAGTCTTTTAGATGACTAAGTCAGACAATTTGCAATTCAGTCTGTCTTTTTGCAAATTGACTAGTCTTTTAGATGACTAAGTCAGACAATTTGCAATTCAGTCTGTCTTTTTGCAAATTGACTAGTCTTTTAGATGATTAAGTCAGACAATTCGCAAGTTGACGATGTCTGATGAATGACAAAGTCAGTCAATTTGTGAAATGACTGGAATGGCTACAAGACGACGAGATATACCGCGTTCTCCCAGTTATAAATTGAATTGTTGATTTGAACCGCCAGGACAGGCGTGGATTCTGATTCTGATGCCTTCATACATGATGCTGTATTATTACGAGACGACAATAAATAGAAATGCCATGTTCATGTTACATTCAGGACTTTGTTTCCAAAGAGCCTAGACTCGGGTGGGCGGGTAATAATAATAAGATGGAGTCAGGGGTTTATTTTATGCCAAGACAGTTCATAATGTCGCCGCGAGTCATAAACCTCATTTTGATTTAATATCCCTCTAGCTCTCTCTCCTCTTAATCTAGTGGATTTCGTAAACCTTCGTCCGTAAATCAGCCCAAAACCACTTCACCTTGCTTCGTAAGTCACGGTAATAATGTCTGATCATCAGAGGCCATCTGTACGGCAAACCACGTTCAAACCAGCCAACGTGGATCATAATGTCCAACACAATACAGACAGAACAAGATCCGGTCCCGGCCGGTTGTCTCACTTATTTTCCAAACCGCACTTTCCAACTACCATGAAAATAAACGCAGAATTTATTTATTGAAGTTGGCAAACATACAATAGGGAAGAATACAAAAGTTATCTCGACTGAGTCCAAATTTCACATTTTCTTAAAATTCGCCAGAGTTTCTTTATTTCGCACTTTTGAAGGGTCGTTGAAAAAATATTGCGCAAAATATGCAACATTTTGCAAAGTATCGTTAATTGTATGCAGCATATGGCGCACAATAACAATGATATCCCACTTTCGTCACATTTTTCTACTGTGAGGTTTTCACCTACTACTAGAGGGCAGTTCGTGCATATTTGACCCTAATATAAATAAACGGGTGTACAAATAAGAGCCGCACAGGATGGTGACATTCAATCTGGTGTAAGTCAGAGTTATTCCAAGTGCTAAAATGAGTCGTATGCTTATAAGTTTCTTAATCTCTGCATTCAAGTTTTAATTCCTAAGTAACTTATTTTGATGAGGCTCTTATTACGTTGATGGTGTTAGAAGTCGTGAAGAGCCACATTGGATGTTATTCCATGCAGACACACAATATGGACTCATCCTCAAGATTAATAATTAAAAGAAGACCCCTTCCTGTTTTATTAGCACATTACACTTGGGGTTATAGGTTCCAAAGGAACTAGAACTACAGATTCAGAGAAGACCACCCGTGCATAATAAACATAACTCATTCCATTCCAACACTGACTCACTATTTAACAAAATCTCAGTCTACCAGCCTAACCTTAGTTCAAATAACAACACGAGTCCACACTGTCATATCCAATCCATTACAATTTCAACTAGAAACTTCCTTAGAAATATAATAATAACGTACATAGGTCTCAGGCAACAGATTGAATCAGGTCAGAGGTCACACACGTCTAAATCTAATCTCCAAGAATCTGCTGGAGTTAGTGATACTCTCTTGGAGCTTGTTTGAAAATGCAGAGTTTCGGTGGAGTGGTAAGGTCAGTTTGGACTTGCAAACGTTATGAACATACCACTTGACCCGTGAGATCATTTGACCTCTTGCCTGAGACACGCATCATAGTCTGTTTCCAAGATCTCTAGACTTGAGTCTGGAAGGAACGGAATGAAATTAAGTAATATATTATTTGGAATATTATTACACATGGATGGTAAAATGTATCCATGGGTATTAAGGACAAGGTAATGTGAGTTGAAGGAATACATAAGTAGGTGGCCCCTGAGAGGACGAGTGCATAGAAGTAATAATGGAAATAGGAATAGGTGGAGCGTGAAATAGAAATGGATGAGTTTAATTTCTTATTTTCCTTCACTGCTTTCTCCACAGTCCTTAGGTGTGGAGAAAGCATCCGAGGTCCAAATCCTCCACTGCACTACTTTTCTAATGCCTGCCTAGAATAATAGAGTACGGACCATAGTATTATGTCCTAAACAATTCCTTTCGCAATCCATTCCCAAATGTTTTGTGTACAATTGTATGAGCTCTATTCCTTTTTACGTTTTTTTCACATAAATTAAAAATAGAAGTAAGTAGGTTACCCCAAAGACAAATCGTTTAAGGTGACTCCAACTGAATTCCTGTGCTCTAAAGATGAGACACGTGAAACTGAAATCCGTCGTAATTCAATTATAGTCAATTATCACGCCTATTTTGTTAATAATAGGGAGGAAAGAAATCCTGTCGAGAAGCAACAATCATGCATTGTCGAAGGAATCAAACCCTGTGCATAAAAAAATAAAAAGCCCGCGCCTGTAGTTCTATACTACGATGGATTGAATGAATTCTTGTGATTTTAAATCCGACTAATGTCCAAAACATGTTATGGTCCCAAATTATTAAGAGTTTGTAGGCAGACAGTTCAGTTTACGTGATCTCATGGAAAATACACAACACCGTTAGAACCACAACTCAGGGAAAGTCCGAAATTATAATTATGTGGGAATTTTTAAAAGTCGGTCAAACAGTTTCACTTTTACCCCTGAAAAAAGTAAAAATGGCAAAAGTAAGGTTTGGTCGGGTCAAAATAAAATTGTTGTCGGTTTTTTTAAACTAGTTTCAGTTTTATCGGCAACCTATAAAAATTAGAAAGTTGAAAGCCGAGATTCTTAAACTAACCAGGAATGCAATTTAAAATATGTCGTTTATAAATTAGGCAGTTGACAATTTTTTACTTTCTAACTTAAGCCACACTGACCGAAAGTATTTCGGGAGTACCATCTGTGACAGACGGTTAGAAAGTTTTGCAGTGGAGAAAGCAAGTGAAAACAAAAGCCGGCAGAGTGAGGACGGAGAAAGTCGGGAAAGGAATGTCAGCGGAAGCAATAATTGTATATTTGATTCCACGAATTTTTTGATAAACTAATTTAATTTGACGTTAAATGAATGCTAAAATCTCACAAGTCCTCGTAAAATTTGAGTAAACTAGTTATATTTACATTTTAATGGCTGACAGGGAATTTTGCAAGAACTTTCTGTGTCCAAAAAATGTATTTTGATCCAAATTGCATTCACATAGTGGGGAATGTGTTTGGTCACTAGGTCGACGGTAGAGTCAACAAGTGCTAAATCGCCTAACAATGAAAGGAATGAGTCAAGGTCAAGCCCTGCCTGACATGAAAAAGTGATCAGTCCAAATTTCATTTATTTAGGCATTCTTAGTTCATTCTCTAATGTCAGATTTAACTTTTTATCGTCGTGTCCTCGAATTTGCTGTCGGGGCTTACATGATTCATTGTTTCGTCACAGAGTTTGTTATTACCGAAGAGCCAGAACCTGATCGCATTCCCGACGTTCCTCGTGTTCGATACATTCCCCATTACACTCACGAACATTCATTCGCTTCTTTGGCTTGGGATTTCCTCACCTGGATCTCTTTCCTTTAAGTGAGTTGAACTATTTCCGTATATTTTCTCATATTACAGGGAACAATTTGCAATTTTTAGCACTTGACATATTCTCTCCCCCTTCATCTGCATCCGAAACCATATTTTAAATTATAATTAATTATTAATTTTACTAATTAATTTGAAATATTATATAAAATTAATTACAATATTATATATTACCCATATTAACGAATCGTGCATACTTATAATTGCAATTAATTACAATAATTACATATTAATATAATTATTTATTAATTTTATGATTTTTTAATATATAAAAATAATATTATTTATCACACTAAGTATCCATATATATTGACAGTTATCTTTTCGTTATTCATCAATTGCAATAAGTTTTCTACTTAATACTAGTAATAATATACATACATAAATTGAATACAGGAAAGATAGTTGCTAAAGGTATTGTTTACCGCTTGAGATTTCCAAGGGTGGACACCGACCATGGTTGTCATGGTTACGGTTAATTCTTCAAATTAAATTGATGTATTTTGAAATTGTCAGCAGTGAGTACCAGAGACGATTTATTAACGGGCGTGATTTCTAATAGTGTTTACAGTGGAAAATAAGGATCGATGGACGCTTAGCTTAGCCATATTAGCGCTTGCCAGGGATAAATTCAAAGAGTTCATTTTTGCTGTCCTGTCATTTTCTGAATTTTTATGTTGTTTATGATGATACCATGGAATCCATTTATGTTGTTATTCGTGTTACCATGGGCCGGGCCGAATTTATGGGTGGTTAAAATGGGGTGAAATTAGATGTTGGTATTGGTGACTACTAATTGAGCTGACTTTCGATGTTTTCATTTTCGGTTGCTATGGACCGAATTTTTATGTTATTTATATTTGTAGTTACAATGAAGCGAACTTCGAAGTTGTTTTATCGGTATTACTATGTGCTGATTTTACATATTGTTTACGGGCCGCAACATGGAGTCAATTTGGATGTAGTATGGGCGGTTATCCTAAATGTTGGTATTTATGGTTACTATGGATTGCATTTCGATGTTGCCGTTTGTGGTTGCTACGGGCTGAGTTTCTGTTATTTGTGGTTGCTATGGGCTAAATTTTTGTTATTTGTGGATATGATGATCTGAATTTACGAGTTATGTTATAACCATGTCCTAAATTTACATGCTGGTTATGGTGTTACCACGGAATCAATTTAGATGCTGCTACTGCTAGTGCTACTATAGAGTCAAATTTGATGTTATAGGTGGTTATTATGGACAGAAATTACATCTGGGTTATTGGTCGTTACCATGGTTCAATTTAGTAGATGTTTATCAGGGCTGAATTTGCATATTCGTATTGGTGTTTATCATGGACCGAATTTCCTTGTCGTCATTGTGGTTACTATGGGCTGTAATTAGATGTTATTCGTTGTTACCATGGAATCCGTTCGAATCTTTTCAGGTCCAAACAGTTTTTCACGAAAACTTTTGCTTCTGATTTATCTATATCTCTGAAAAATACCGATTCTATATTTTTCTGAGTTTTTTGCGTTTGGTAGTCGACTTTTCACTGGTCAAATGTTGTTATCGGAAGTTGTTATCGGTGTTCGGGATTCGGGGATTTAGATTTGTAAAAAATCATAAAACTCAAAAATCTACTGTGACGGCTTTCAATATCATATGAGATCATTTTTTAGCTTCCACCTGCCACCTGGAGCCAATATTTTGAGTGTGATAATGGCCTGAAATAATTTACCGAAAATTTGTATTCCTTTCAACCATGAAAATATTAAGACTGCACGGAAGTTCCCTTTTGTTTCGATTGATAAATATTTCTGTATTAAACTTTCTGTCGTCAGCCGTTACCACGCGCACACATTTCAACAAAGTATTAAATTGGTTGAGCCGAGATAAACAAACAAAAAATTTTCAGTCAGGGAGAAAAAGTGACTTATTTGATTGAGTCGACGGACGTTGAACATTTCTCGATTAGTTCTTTGACTATGATCGCTTACATTTTTTATTCGCTTGACGTTTCTCTCGACATTTATTTCGGATACTTGAATCTCCTTGATTTTCTTGACGAACACATTCTCCGTCCTGAAATTGGAAATTACGATCTTTCGAACCAATATCGTGCTTGGTCTTCCATCATGGACTTCCTTGAAATGATCTCCTTGTAAACTGTGAGTCGTGCCCTCCATTCCATAACGTTATTTGATTTGTCATTTTTTTGCATATGATGTGGTTCTGAGCTAATTTGAATTTGGTATGATTTGCGTCAGGTTCGCACATTTCAATGAATTGTTCGAAATACCGTATTTATTTAACTAGTACGGCTGCCCTTGTAAAGTTTCAATGTTCTTGTCTCTAATATTAAATCATTTATCTGAAATACTATTTTTTTTCTTTACTACACTACAATGCTGAGGGCAAATCGAAAGCTAGATTTGATTCGACGAGTCATGTACGAATAAAATTAGCGTCCAGAAGCTATTTCAAAATTCTCAGGCAGTCTATAGTTAATTGACAGAAGCGATTAATTCCTGACTAGATTATGCAAATAAGTATTGATCGGTGTGAATCTGTCGCTTATGAACAGGTTGGGTACGAAATCTCACAATTATTCTTCAAATTCTGTATTCCAGGCAGCCGTTAATTCAATCTTTCATTGAACTATGTCTAACGGTACCCATAAACAGGGTCGCGTATAACCTTTGACCTCCCCTCTGCAGCTCGATTAAGGGGAGTCGAGTAAAAGTTGAGATATACATTTTGTAGAGATGTAGGGAGCTTTAAAATTCGAAGCGAGTAGCGGCTCTGAATAGCGTTGAAGTAAAACTCGGCATGAAGAGACCCCTAAAAGATTAATTCTTTCTAAAAGGTGTTTCGACTCAAACATAAAAAAAAAAAATTGAAAAAAAAAACCATCGATATCTTTTGCTATATTTTAATGCGATTTTGTTTGGCCCGGAGAAAGTTGATTTTTCACTGACGGCTCTTTCGGATGTGATAATCTGCGGTATTTCAGTTTGCGGCAATCAACTTTTTCCAAACCGGTTAAACAAAATGTGAAAAATTACGTCAAAATATAGTCAAAACATATTTTTTGGAAGAAAATATTTTGGGCATGTATTTAGTCGATGAACTATTCGAAAATCTGTCTTTTCAGGATCATTTCATTCGGATTCTTCAGGGCATGTCAGTGGCGCTAACCGCATCGCATTTTGAAGCGGAATAGCTCCCTAGATCCTCCATAAGATTCTCAACTACATATGTATATACGTGTCTGGTGGGTTCTTGTAGAGAATTTTTCCTTCTACTTGGAACATTCCTTAAGTCAAATGAAAAGCAATGTGTAACCGGGCCTACCGCGAATGTATTTATTTAGTTTATAATTAACAGTTCTGGGTATTTCTGTAAAAACTAAAATATTTTGATAAAACAATTTTAATTGTTGTATTATTTTAATTCCAGACTCTTCTCTTCACACATTTTCTAACCTCACCCCATCCAAATTTCAAATCATTCCCATCCAAATTTCAAATCATTCCTATCCAAATCTTCCCACTTACACATCAAAAAGATGGACCGTCGTCAAAAGCCAATCAAATCTACTGGAAACCAGAACGTTCCACAGAATTCCACCGGTCATTCACGCACCACCGCCCTCCTCGCACAACTTTCCAGAAGCGCTGAAATGATTCATGAGAGATATCACCGAATTGAGCAACAACTGGATCGTGCTATTGATTTGGTCGTGAGTCATCTGGGATCGCAAGGCATCATTGAAGAAGAGTTAACCGAACGAGACTGGCAAACGCTTGAAGATGCTAAAAAGCGTATGGCTGCCAAGAAAGCTCGAGAACTTGAATCAAAGAAATTTAGTCAAAACGTTCGTCGTCATGTTTCCGTTCCGAACATTCCGAAACCAGTTGAGATCCCAGTTGCTCCCTGGTATGAAGATGAACGTTTCCCAAAGCCTTATAGAATGCGCTCCCTTCGTGTCACCAATGGATATACGGACATTGCTGATGGATACGTCAAATTCGTCAACACTTATGCCTCTCCTGATTCTTTGATGTTAGTAAAACTATTAGCTTTGTATTTGATATTGTCAATGTCACCTTATAATATAGCTGAAAGCCGAATATGTAGCCCAACGATCATATTTCATGACCCTTGACCTGATTATAGCATTTCCCAAAATATATTTTTAATATATTTTAATAGGTATACTAATGCAAATCCGCCGATGATTAACCCCGAGACTGGACTTCCTCGCTACACCCATAAGATTGAGCTCGGCGGTTTCAAGGATTCTCATATCTCATTGAAGTTTGACGAGGAACATGTTTTGGTAATTTATTACAATTTTAATTGAATGTATTTTGTTCACATGGTATTGTAATTTAAAAAATAATGTCGGGATTCCTTTTGAACAGGTTGTTGCTGAGAGACCAATGGGTCCTGGTGTTAATCATCGTGAGACCATTGAGGTCGTTTATTTGCCGGATGGTGTTTGTGCTGACCATTTGAAGATTGCTCGAGACGACGAAGGGACTCTCCTCATCGAGGAGCGTCAATCCCCACATTTTTAAAATTTTAAATCTACAACTGCCCTAAGCCCCTTACAACTACAAAATTCTACCATGGATCTTATCTAAAAATCAAAAATTATTCTGCTATGGTTTTAATAGTTCTTCGGTACTAGCAAAAATTCTAAAGACAAGCTTGTACTCACTACTCAAATCTATAAGAAAGACAATAAAATGAGCATCTAAAATTTAACAAATGTCTAAAATTTCATTAATCGTATTGAATCGTGTATACTTTAAAGGACCTTACCATTTTCGTAGTATCTTTTTAGTCTAAAATGTGTATTTTCATGGGAAAAGCTTATTTTGAAGGATTTCATCTATTATGTTGATCCCTATTGGGTCAGAACAAATCTGTACTAGAGTTGAGTTGAGATGAGCGATAGACCGTAAGGTAACTTGCAACAGATTATGTTATTTCATGTCAGCCTCCCATTCGTATTAGAAATTGTGAACCATTTTCGAACTTATGGCTCATGAATTGAATTCTTATTTGGTTTGGGTCTCACGGTAAGCGGTAATTCAGTCTTTAACGCACACAGTAAGAGACCTTCAGCCAAACTTTAATGCTCATCATATAGCCCTGACTAAATTATGAACATCTCCATAGAAAATGCTAGCCGAAACTGACGCTTAGAATGACACCGCACATGACCCAGACCCAGGTCATCAGGCTTTGGCGATATTGACGCAAGAAACGTTAATTATGAGGACGTATAAACATCTCCTGACTCCAAATATTATCTAATTCTTCTACCCGTGTTCAGTTAACGAGACCATGACCATGACGTCTATATACCATGACGTCTATATACCATGACGTCTATATACCATGACGTCTATATACCATGACTGTACTGTGACTGCCCGATGGATCTAACCCTTACCATATACGAATTTCAAAATTTTGACCTTCACAACAGAGGATTTCAATCGGAAGGGGTCATACACATGAATGCATTTCCTTCCTTACATTTTGAGAGATCTTGAGACACCCTGCACATATAAGGGTCGCTCCAAGGTAGTCAAAATGGTCGGCCAAATCAGGTGGTCGCGAGTATATTTATTGTGCAGGGGCAACGGGAGACAAATTTGAAGTACGCGTCGTGTCGGTGTCCAAAATGCTCATTCCCATCCCAAGTGTGGGAGATTCATTTTGTGGACGGCGTGCTTCGGAGAGGAAACTTGTTTTGGAGTTTTTTTTATTTGATCAGTGGATCAGTGACTTTTATTCTTTAAATAATTGTTCCAATTTTTATACTTTTGTAACTGACAAGTAGTGGGTTGTTTGATTTGCGGCTTGACTGACTATTTTGACTGAGAACTGACTGAGGGTTTTCTCAGGACACCAGAAAGGTAGGATGGATTTTTTAGGTCACCCGAAGGCCCTAGCGAGACTTTGGGCCACTATCATGAGTGACTACGAAGTGGTCAGTTCCAATTTTCTGAGAAGTTCCGGCTGGACATTCTCTCATTTTGCGGATGCAGCTAAGAAAATGGAAATTACATTGATTTTTCATTGGTGAGTTTTTCAATTTTCAATTCATTCTTATTTTTCCTCCCTTTGGAGATTTCCATTTTGGAGGGATCTCCGTACATGTCACAAATTCCGAACATGACGCATAATTATTGTCCTTGCTGGTATGCTGGTGGCTAATTGGAACAATACCGAATGTTAGCTTTCGGCCAGCCGACGACCGAATACAGTACGATATTCGAAATACCTGCGACCTGCCTCTAAATTCATCAATAGCTCTAGTTCGGATAGGTCCACTATCCGTAGAAATTCCGTTTTTGGGTGATTTGATTAAGCGAATATTATGTATTAGACGAATATCAATATCAACTATTATGTATTAGTTCGTTAGCCGAATACCGAATATTCCGTTGTCTGTTTCTAAGTTAAAGTGGACATTTTCTATGTTCTGAGCTTACAGGATATAGAATTTGTGTGTCTGATCTTTGCAAGTCTTGATATTTGGAACACTTTTTGACTTAAACTTTTTAGAAAGATGTTCAAAAATTTTGAGGCTCCAGCTAACCTGCTAACCTAGCCCGAACCCGAACCTAAATTTCTCGAATAAAATTTTAGTCAAAGAGTTCTAAATGTCAGTTATGAACAGCAAATATCATCCAGGATCCCGGAAGATGAATTTGCCCTGGAAGCTCGGAACTTGTAGTTTTCACTTGATACACACTCAGGCAGGGAGAGGGAACACAGCCGCGCCTAAATTGAACCGGTTCACGGTTCAGTAGTTTTAACGGCAGTAGTCCGGTTAATATTAGGCTGGTTAATTACATCTTTATGTTTTCTTTACAGTGCCGTGGGGAAAGGAAAGCGTCGTCAAGAAATGTACGAAGAAGTAATCCATGTCATTCTCGAGTGTGCGAAGGATTTTTGGCTCTCTGAAAGACCAGATTATGATGAATTTGCTAACACTAGTGGGATGGCGAAGGAGGAAGTTCCTGACGAGCGAACTCAAGTACAGACTGAACAAAAGGAATCGGAAACTGTAAAGAAAGACCGGTCCCTTGAATTTTCAAAAAAAGCGAACATGAGCTATGGCCAGATTAAGCTCTCAGAAGTATTCATGGAAGAAGACGACGAATTAGAACTGGCTGAAGTTACTTCGACAGAACCAATCGAATCTAGCACATCTGAAGTTACGGAGGAGCCAGTTGTTGCGGGACCAAGTCGTCAAATACCGTCAGCTTCTGCGAAATCTCGGGGTAGTCTTACATCTGGAGAGTTGGTGATGATCAAACGTCAATTGGGTGGATTTTACTTGACTTATTTGATGTACTTTAAACAACCGTACAAGGGGCTTCATCGGATTCGAATTGATCCTGAGGATTATGAGGCCGTTAAAAAGTTGGAGTCGAAGGTTCAATTTCTGACTCCTAAGATTCAGGAGCAATATGATTTCATGATGTTCCGTATGAAGTTGAATCATGCATTTGAAATTGTGCCTTTCTCTGATCGTGTAAGTTCTCTCATAGATCCTTTTTTTTTTCAAATAAAGTCTCATTTATTGACATTGAAGTTGCCCTTCAAAAAAAAAAAATCCGGTGTCAAAGCAATGCCATTCTCTATTCTTTACAATGTAACCACCAATCCGTGTCCGCCCTTGGGATTTAGGGATTCGGATTGGAGTGTTTTTGAACCTTCAACTAATAATCTTAATAATTGAATATTTACAGTTTGGTTTGGATCACAGCACTCGCACGTACTTGAACACCAAGAAACACGAAGTTGTTAAATTGATTCGAGAGGACAAAGATATCACGGATAGGTTGACTCAATGCCAGGATGTCCAGGTCGGACAGAAAAAATATCAGCGTTACTTTGAGCAAAAGCGTGTCGTCTTGAATGAATCACTACACTCTGTATTAAAGGACGCTTGTCCAACACGTAATTACTTTTTTATCTTCACTTCGCGTGCAAAGTTTATTTGGAAATGATCATATGGTTACTATTTAGAACGAATTGACGATAGTAAAGGAACTCGGGCTTCTTTTGTTTGACATTAATTGTCCGTTTCAGGTGACATATTTTTTTTAAAAAGTATTTAAGCATGTATCGTTGAAATACACCATTATTTGGTGTTCACCGGTAAGACGTCTTGCACATTAATGTGAAGTTTGGTTGTTTCGTTTTTGACCTGGCTGTGAAGCTGCTTTAGGGATTGTGCGCCTTAAGATTAGGATAAAAATAAATTGACTAACCGTTGCATCGTTGTATGTTCGAGGAATCGAATCGAACTCTGACACTAGAACTGAAACTAGCAACTCCTGTGTTCTGTATTGTATGGGTAGTTTTAATGTAATTTATTTTCTTTTTAGAAATTCCATTGGACTTTCCGGATGACTCCAAGGCAATCTGTCATCTCGTTCCGGAACTAAGATCAACTGAAGCCGTGGGCCAAATGGTTGTTGCTGCGTCTAATATTAAAGCCTTTGGTCAACAACCAATGTTCACTCATACCAATTTGCTGGGAAATGAATCTGTGGATCGTATTTTCATTAAGGAGGCAGTAAAACGCATGGTGGTTAGTTTATTTAATAATTTCCACCAATGTCTTTTCATTATATCAAAATTAGATTCGGTTAAAACGTTGAAGATTAGTAATTTTCACATTCAATTATTTAAATTTCTCATTACTATTCATGGATTTGATCTGGTGGAGAGATTTCATTAGAATATGACTGGAATGGAACGGTTGGAATGTTTAGAAAACGTATGACGTGAATCAAAATTCTATCCGACGACAAGTCGGGAATCAATGTGCTCAGGACGATTGCATTGGAATTATCATTTCGTGTGTACGCCAGATTAACCTTATGAGGAACCTGGTAGTTGCAGTACATATTGACCCGAACAGAATGCCAGGACGACCAAAGAAGGCTTCTTCTTTCAGGCTTTCTTGTTGTGGATTAAGTTTTGTCGATGACATGGTTCTTGTTTAATTTTTGAACTGATGAGACGAGAAAATTTATGATTTTTGAACGAATGAACGTTGGGAGATTTTAACTAATTCTCGGGGGGTCGAGTTATTTGTTTAAGGGGCAGTTCTACATTATTTTGGGAGAAATGTACGACTTTTAGGGGGCAGGGTGACCCGGGGACAGAGTAACTTTTTTTTTCGGGGGCAATGTTATTATGTTATTTGTTTAGGGGACACAGAAATTAGTAGCCGCTTTTTACCTCTGTTTTTGAAATGAAGTGGTTTTTTAATGGAATGTCGTTTTTGGAGATTGAGGAATATTCGGAAAAAAGTCGAATATATCGAATTCTGAAATATTCGATTGATCCGCCTCAAGTTACTTTCTAGTAGACTATCTGTCACTAGACAAGCAGATCATTGTACATAAATATGCACTCATATAGTTTAATTGAATTCCAGCGTGTCCAAGTGATGGCAGAAAAAGGGAAAGAAAGGAAAACCAAAACTAAAAATCCATACGTTCGTGAAGGTGGTATCTTTGGACGAAAAAAGGACTCCGAAGAGGGCGACAAGGAGAAACGAGAAAAAACTGCCGCCCAAACTTCTGCAAATCTGTGGAATTATATCAACAATGTTGGGTTTAGTGGGCGTCCACCGGCACCGCCTCCACCAACTGGTGCTGAAGTTCCCAGACAGCAGCTGGCTATTGAAGCCGGTCCATCACAACCTGGTAGTTCTTCAAGTACTAAACCGACAGCGCCGGTAGCTGGCACTTCTAAGAAGAGAAATTAAATTTTGACTTGACCTCTTCTGTCGTACTATTTTATTATTGGTACAATAAAGAGTCTGGAGTAAGAATTCAGATAAAACTTGTTGTTAATGGTTATTTATAGTAGGGACGTCATGAGTCTTCTGAATTCCAGAATGCGGAATAACACAGTTTACTTAACATAATTACTTAACAATTATTCGGTCTATGGTATTTGTAATTATTTAGAGTTTAGTTGAATAATATCGATCACTGAATACTTTCCGGCTATTTCGAAATTGATATTTTTTGGAAATTGATTAAAAGAAACATGTCTAGCTGCATGCAAAGAATAGTCTGGCAACGACTGGTCAATTGTATGTGAATATTATTTGATTTGATCAATTCGTAAACGTCCTTCAACAATCGGTACCTCACTATTCTAAAACAACAGTAGTGATGACTCGTCTGCATTTTAAAAAGTAACGGATCTAATACGGGAATTGGCCAGGCTTATTTCGTTAGTTTGTTTATTTTATTATGGTTAATAATTTTTCGGTTGATACTGTTGAGACTGCTGTCAACATTCGGACCAAATGTCAGTACTCATAAGTCATAAGACGTGGTCGGTTAGTCGAATCCAATTAACTTGAGAAAATAGTAAATCTTACAGAAAGCATGGGAAGCAGAAACACCTTCCTTCATCGGGACAACAAATGTACCTTGGATTTTGGGTTGCAGTGATTATTTATCTACAACGATTTACATGTTCTGTTCCGAGGATGCGTTATTATTTAGTGTACGGAGGCTTGTGAAAAACAGATTCACGAAATAACATCTTCATTAACCATTGCTTTAGCTCTAACACCCCGAAATTGATTACGATAAGTTTAAAGTTTTGTGGTCATTTGTTATTTTGTTATGGGCTAATACTCAATATAGTCTTTATATGTCAACTGTTGAACTTGAAACTGGAAATAGCCTCAATTGGGCAATCGTCCATACAACCGGATAAGGATATTCCGGATTTGTATTTGCGTTTAGACAACAAAATAATATGAACATATTCAAACGTTTGATATTTGCCTACAGTTCAGAATTCATCAATCGGTATTAGCCGGCGTGCTTACTCACATATTTTGATGGATAATGTTTTAGCTTTCCGTTTGGCTAAGGGAAGGTGCACCTAATGGGAGGGTAGGACAAACTCCAGGGAAATATTAACTCAAGTTCTACATTACCTGAGCTCAAAAGGCAAAGCCAGATGCATGGAAGCTAGTCGATATTGTACAAGTACAATGACAGCATAAGATCACGGCAGAACGCAGACCTCCCTTTCCGAGAAATGAAAACAACCGTCGAAATTATGAATCTCGACTGAGTCTGAGCTGCATGCAGACGCCGAAAAGAATATTAAGCCCAAAGTTTTTTCGATCGGTGTATTGGTTGCTAAAACTTCAATTTACGAGCTTTCAGTACCATTTCCCTCTTCAATTATTTCTACTTCTTATTATCCCTACTTCATGGAAATGTTTTAAATATTTGTGCATCCGAACTTTCCGAATACAATGATAGTTTCAAATACAAATTCAACCTGGTTGTCTTAATGCTTTAATTTCAGACTTTGTAAAACTCTCTACATTGAATTTAGGGAGAAAGCAAAGAAATGTTAATAATGAAAAGTTTGTACATGTTTCTCCAACTTGACAAGTTGAGGTTCCTGCTACTGTTTACGTGATTGTGCCCTCGTGGGAACATTTGGAACGCCAATCCATATGGCCAATTAATAAAAAATTTCTCTTGTGGACCAACGACAACACCTGTTGAATAAGTTTGATGATGTATCGCTAAAACCGAATATACGGGGTGGCACGTAACCTTTGTCCCCCTTCGACTACTTAATCAGGGGGAGTCGGACAAAATGTGGCATATGCGCTTTGTAGTAGAATTTTTCTGTCCAAAAGCGTTGTCACTGAAAAATCGACTTTCGGTACAGACAAAATTTTTATTATTAGGTACATAAAAATATTGCAAAAGAGATGGCATCGGCGGATTTCTTTAAAATAAATATTTTGGGAGCGTTTTTGTCTAAACACTGTTCAATAATCCTTTTTTTCAAGCCAATTTTTACTTAATCGCTTGTCAGCGCCTCTACGCGCGTCGGAATTTAAGCGGGTTAGCTCCCTAGATCCGTCTGTACAAAATGCATTCTCACATTCTATCCGATTACCACTAGTTGGGCTGCCCAGTGGCGGCAAACGGTACGTGCCACCCTGAACAATTCGTAGATGACTTAATATGGAGAATATAGAGTTGCTGATCATGCAAATTGGAAACTAAAATAAAATTAGCTCAGGCGAGATAAGATATAACTTTCTATATTCTAAAATTCCTATGTGTCGGACCGGAAGTTCAATCAATGACAGTAATGGTAAGCTATGTGTAGATCCTGGACAAAATTCTGTACTAACTGTATGCCTCACTTTCTACCGGTTCCGGTGTAGACGTGCCAAAATGTACGAATTATTCTATATATAAACAATTGTGTTTGCCCATTGAACGTAATGGAATTTTGGGTGAATAAAGTATCCAATTAAAAGAAACAATGAATCAAGTTGTTTCGATCATTAATGAACAAACATTTGAAAATTCAGGGAAATGCAACGCAGCACTTGATAGACTTCTCAGAACTGGGTGATCATCCATATTTAGGTTACCCGCAAGGTTAGTTGGTCATGGTGATATATTCGAAGACCGAGGTCAACTTACATAGCCCACAAAACATTACAGAATCAATTCAAATAATTTCGAGTGAGTGGATTTATATTACTCGAATTCCATAATTTAGACTTGAAAACTTGTCGGATTGATCTAAAGGAACTCCTACGTTTTATGTTCAGAACATGTCACGGGCTGATATTATGGTTCATATGCATCAATATGACATTGAGGAATGTCCTCTGGGCACAGAATTTCCGATATTCCGTTCAGTGGAACTTACGAAGGAGGAATGATCAATTATCCCATTTCAACACCTCTTCAACGTTCTGTTTCTTACCTTACTTGCTACTTGTGCGGTTGGCGTAATTTTGCTCCCCGTTGAAGTTGAAAAATCATGGGTTAAAATGTAGGCCAAATTTAACATTTTTCATTTTGCGTCAATGGTGAGAGCTCCAAATCAAATGCATTAAAATTATTTTGAAAAAATTCAAATTACGAGGACTATCTAAAAAGTTCTGCAAACGGGGTAGTTAGAGGCGTACTAAAAATTAGAAAAGATTACAGGAGATTCGAAGATCTAATAGAAGCATGTTTGCAAAATTTTAGGTCAATCGATTTTGAATGGGTGAAACTGGAGTTGATATAATACGTATTTAGCATTAAAACCGCCCTTTATCTTTACTCACACAATACCTCTTCACGGCCACAGTTCTTGGCGGATTGACCGGAAATTTTGCATATTAAAATTACTATAAATACTATGAAAAGTATTTAATGATAATAAATTTGTGCAGAAAATTCTATCTATTGTTAAAATTGAAGGACGCGGTCGGAAACGCAAAGTTTGGTTTTTAAAAATCGCTTTATTTTAAACAACCAGTACAAATGCGCATCGTAATGCTCAATTTAATGAGAGCGCCATTTCAGGACATCAATTATGCGATTTGAAAATTGCGTGCAAATTTTGAGAAAATTCTGCTTAATATTTTACCTTTGGGAAACTAGTTCGTAGTCAGAATTGGACTTAAAATTTTTAGGGGTACTGTCAGAGACGAAGGAAGCGTTTTTGCGCCCCTGTGCCATAACCTTCCGGCGCCCCCACAAATTTAAATAAAATAAACAG
>JAQFYE010002717.1:0-17209 GCA_034694305.1 Protaphorura glebata
AAAGAGAAACAAGATATTTACAATCCATGTTTAACTTATTTAAAAGAAAAATATCAGCTGGAGGAAATTGAAGTGATGGGTTTACTCGTTGGTGCTCGGGGCACGATCACCGAATTCTTTAAATTTTCGAAAAAGATTCAAGCTGCCAACATCACTAAGAGAAGAAGTTGTACTAACTGCACTTAAAGGATCGTCACAAATATTACAACATCATCTTTACTCCCCTACAACACCTGGTTTACCATAACCAATTACACGTTGCATTTATATTTATTATAACCCATTATATTATTATTTGAAATTGATGTGCCTTTTTTTAAAATAATTATTTGGCTGTATGCTGTGCCGAGAGGCAACCTTAATTGTTAAGGCAGTGATCTTATTAAAGATATTTCTTCTTCTACTAGGTAGAATTTTTCAAGAAAGATTTACTTCTCTAGATGAATGTGTTTGAATGATTGATTGACTGGTCTGATTTCCCTTACACATACGATAAATGAACAAAGCAAAATGTATTCACATTGATCATAGCAAAAGCCTCGTAAACTTTTTTTTTCTAATTAGTATACATGTGAAATGTGACCCAATGGAATTCAATTTAGTTATACAGGGTGGGCCGTAAGTAAGTGCACGACTTTGATTGGCTGCAGCCGGGCAACCCGTTGTCGGATTTGTATGGGGTTTAGGGTTGTAAAATTCCCGGGTATTTAATTTTTGGGTATATACCCTGGGTAAATACCCGGGTATATACCCGGGTGTTTACTCATATTGGGGCGATATGATACATAAATTGTTAAAAGTTTACAATTTTTCACAATTTTGTAATTGACATAAATTGCAAACGCTAAGCTGTAGAATTCCGAGACCACTTGGCACTAATTCAAAAATGTTAGATCTACATTGTGTGAATTTTAACTTTTTTTGTGTACTAGTAAATTCCCAGCGGGTATAAATTCAAAGCACCCGGGTATATACCCTCGGGTATTTACCCTTTACAACCCCATTGGGGTTTGCTTTCCTGGATAGCCCCTGCGATTTAAGAGAAGATAGGTATCTCACCTTGACATGACCTGCTACTAATTAACGGCAAGGTGACCAATTAACTTCAAAAACGGATTTTGCTGGGCTGGCATGAGAGAATCTCGACATGTGTAATCGAGAACCTCGTTCCAACCGCAGGAATAATTTTTTCGAATCTCGCCCTCTACAACTTTTTGAAAAAGATTTCAAAACTTTTTAAATTTAAAAAAAATTCTTTTAATTTAAAAAAAAATTAAATTTTGAAATTTTTTTTTTTACACATGTCGAGATTCTCTCATGCCAACCCAGCAAAATCCGTTTTTGAAAAGCTAATTGGTCAGCTTGCCGTTAGTTAGTGACAGGTCGTTGTAAATGGTATTGCCTAATTAAATTGATGACTGAGTAATTTTGACCTCAAATAATTTTTTGTTTAATGGGTGTCGCAATTAGTGCTAAGAAATTAATTTCCAGTAGTCAGTATTTTTGTTATTTGGAAAGAAAATCTCATTTTTCTCCGTGAAATGACAGAAATACAAAGTGACGAATTCCGCGGCGTAACTTAAATATGTTCGAAGAATGACTTAAAACCGACTTAGTTGAAATTGCAAGGACAGTAATTTGTCAGCTTGCCGTTAATTAGTGGCAGGTCATGTCAATGTGAGATACCTATCTTCTTTTAAATCGCAGGGGCTATCCAGGAAAGCAAACCCCATACAAACCCAACAACGGGTTGCCCGGCTGCAGCCAATCAAAGTCGTGCACTTACTTACGGCCCACCCTGTATACTGATCGGTTTGGGCTATGGAACATTATTACATTAATAAAGAATTCTCTGACTCTGACCTTGGGCTGTATTATTAAGTATGGGAGAAGGAAGAATAATGGAATTTTATACGATTATATTTCCCAACGGCACACCTGGAGGAATAATTTCCATTTAAACGCTTGACTGTCGGATTTATTTGTAAGTATTGTGAGGAATCAAATCCGAGCGATTCTTTAGGATATTTCATACTGCAGTAAGGTAAACTTAATTACAAAACAGTTAAAAGGAAGAAATGATAATTACATGACGTGGTAATTATTTACTGAATTCTTATGACATCCACTTGACCATTTTGACTTTTTTCAACATCTTTCGAGATATTAAATTCATTCAGTTTAAATTAATTGAATAGAGCATAGAAAGAAAAATACGCATCTCCTTTTCTTCGCTTCCTGAGTGGGACGGACAGAAGGAAGCGGGAATGGAGAAAGGATTTGAACATTGGGTTTTTTAATCTGCCACCTCGAAAAATCAACTTTTTTTAAGTAACCTTTTGGTTTGAACATATTCTAACAATTTCTTGAATTTCAACACTTAATTTTGTTAACGTTGGAGGGAGACTGGGCCTTGATATCGGAGTTGCGTGTCATTGGAAAGGTAACATGAGTTTGCGTAATACACTGAGCCGTATTGTATTGTAAATTAGTTTTCCAATAAAACTAATAAAATGCATAATTAAGAACAAGGAAGAGAAAATTTTGTATAACGTGATTATAATAATCACGCTATTAATAGCAAAATAGTGTGTGTTTGTTTTTTGGATAGGTGTGAAATGCGGGAGCAGTGAAGTCTACAGTTCACACAATAATTGTTTCAGTTCTCTGACACAACGGTATGATCAGATGTTCATAATTTGAGTCCGGGATTTTTGAGGAAACGAATCAGAGTCATTCCGCAGGACCGGCGGTTACTTCAAAATTCAATTCGGTAAATTCAATTATATTACAAAAAATATAATTATAATCATTCGATCACAATTTAGAAAACTAACTTCTCAAAATATTAAGAACTGTCAGTAATAAAGTTTGACCGTACCGAACATTCAAGTCAATAAAACTCAAATTATGTTCATGTTGCCGATTTTTGTTACATTCTGCGGTATTTTTGTGTGAGTATTAGTTAAATCGTTTTGCATTTGCATTTGGAGAACTACCCCTAGTAGTAGGCAAATACTCTAACATGGTCACATACTGTCAGTCCGTGAGAATCGAACCCCTAATGCTTATGATATTCTCTGTTACAACCGACTGACAATTTTAAAAACAAGAAACTGACTAATTGGTTTTATTCACTTTTCAGATTCGATTCTGTCTTCAGATCCTTAATTGGTCATTTGATTAGGCAATGAGTGAATTCGACGGTGAGCCCTTGCAGACCGTGAAGATTGAGTACGACGAGGATGAGAAAGTGGAGGTCAAATACGAACCTTTTGATTCGGAGCTGGAATACAATGATGTGCGTGACCCTGTCCAGAGTCCTCGGACAACCTCGTCCAAAACTAATTCTGGAAATGGAATTCATGAGTCGGAAATTCTCCGGTATGACAACGCTTGTCTGACATGCCAAAATGCCATCATGAAAATAACTGGGCACGTGACTAGCAACCTTTGTCCCATCGTAAATGGTAAGGAGAATTTAAAATAAATAATGCAGTGTCGAATAAGCTAGACCAATTTGGTGCTAGTGTGAGAATAAATAGGCTGGAAGGAAGGTCTGAAAATTGAATTTGTGATTTATGCATTTCGCAGATGGAATGGGTGGATCCGGACAGCCGAAGCCTCTGGATAACATTGTTGACGCGAGTTCCCTTATTAAAAATGAGCCAGATTCAGGACAGAAACAATGCGAGGTGCTTGATTTTGATACTGGGCTGTGCAGACTGGAATGTGAGTTTTGTGAGAAGCGTGTCCAGGAATTAAAAAATCCCGTAAAACTCAATCATCCTCAACTTCATTGTCAACCGACCTATGACCTCTTTGACCTCGGGACTGATTGTAATGAGCCGTCGACTGAGAAGTCAACAGTTCTTGGACCCCTGAAAACCATAGACTTTGCCAGTGCAGAAGCACATCGATTTCGAGACTTCCAGCAATTTCGAAAACCTGTTGACGAGAAAAATACCCACGGTTCGAAAGACGCAAAAATAAAAAAAAGAACATCTCAAACTTCCAAGCGTGCAGGATATCCAGAGGAGGCCATTGCTATCCAACCCAGTAGTTCTAGACCTGTACAGAAGAAGCCACGTCCAGATTCTAACCGGAGTGATCAGAACAAGACTACAGTAATTAAACGGAGAACTAGAGGATCATACGGTGAGGATTCTGACACTGAGAATAAATCAAAACAGAGGGAATCCGATGAAAGATCATCGAATGAAATTCAGATGGAAGTTGAATCTTCAGAATCAAATCCAACTTCCGCTCTGACTCTTGGCGAGAACGTCGACAGCTCTGACAATCTTGAGATTAATTTGACAGACCGCGCGTCTCATACCGGTGGAAAGCCAGATATTACACAAACTGGAGAGAACTTCTCTATGGATAGGTAACTAGACATGCGAAAGTAAAGTAATTATTTTCTTTGGCTCAGCCTTCTCGCTTCTCTTTCTCTATCTAATATCTCTCTTCTCACTTTTACCAGTGCGATCCACATTCTTACAAAGCGCTTGCGTGGTTTATTACTATCCAATTTGTTCTATTTGATCTTCATGATTTAATGTTTGTGAACATATGAACATTTTGATTATTTTCAAATAGAAAATCAATGGAAGAGGGTCGCAGCGATTCCGTTGAGGAAGGTGACAGTCACCTCGCGCTTGCTTGTTCTTCCGTTAACTTGGAATTAGCAAAGGTAAGTTGTAAAGAGAAGTGATTCCAATCTTCACTTTTTACAAGCAATCTTAATCCACCAGTCAAACATGTTTTCTACTTTTGTATTGGTCCGACTCTGAATGCATGAAATGGAGTTCTCTGCTGGTATTTCTTTTACAACAGTCAATTTTGAATAATTAGGCGAAGACGCGAGCCGACAGTGTTGTGCAACCTTTAATCCTTGGCGGTGGTCATGTGGATCTAACCGAACTTGAACGTGGTACAAATTTTGAAGAGGTGACGATTTTTTCACTACCTGAGTTCTGACTATGAGCAGACGTGCCCAAGGTGGGCCTTCCTAGGGACCACGAAAAAAAAACTATGAGGGGATCCACGGAATTTGTCATGGGCGGACGACCGCGCGGGGCAGCGCGGTCCCCGGCTTTTTTTTTCCCTCCGACGGCTACTCCGCGGGGACTCCCCGCGAAGTAGCCGCCGGAGAGGAAAAAATTTTTCGGACTTTTTTTAAGATTAGTAGCATGTATAAGTTGCTTTTAGGAGTTTTCGGAGACACGAATTGGCGCCAAATTTCCAATGCCGTTTATTATGACAAACATTTACTGGCCCCCTGATTTTTTATGTTGAATTGATTACGAAATGTTATTTTCGGATTTTTTTTTCAAAAATACATGATGCGCACTTCGTGGACCCCCCTCGCCGGCCAGAATTTTTAGGGGTCCCTATTTTATAAATCTCCAGGGGGGTGCAGAATGTAAACGCCCACTTGGGCGTGTCTGACTATGAGGTGGAGTAATGAATGTATACATTTTATTAAAGGTTAATGACGAGGGGAACAACGCACTCATGGAAGGGTCTCGAGAAGGACTAATCGTTGTTGTTCAATCCCTTCCACGGAATGGCACCAAAATCAATTCTCAGACTCAGACCGGGCAAACTCACGAGACTATAACGCTGGAAGCTTGCGGTGGGTTACCTGACATCCCCGAAATTCCTTGTAAGTCAGGGATTGACATTGACCTCGGTTCATCCACACCACTCATGGAAGCATCTCGAACTGGTGACCTACAAGATGTCAAGTAAGTTTGAAATGAGCAGGTCTACTTCAAGTAACACGTTCTTATACTTCGGTCCTTATTATGTAGATGTTTAGTGGAGAGTGGAGTTGACATCCATCGTCAAACTCAGTCTGGAGATACTGCCTCGAGCTATGCTTGTGAGAACGGTCATATTGACATTGCGAAACTTTTGGATAAAATATGGGCTGATCCCGTAAGTATTAATCCAATCTTGTTGCGAAGAATACACAGAATTCTGTTTGCTATTTAATAATAACAATCATGTCAGCATCACTGCACAGAACAACGACATATAAATAAAAATAAGAAAGTGAAAGCTGATTAAAGCTTGAAGTCCTTAATCGGACCACTTTCTCCAACTCGCGTTTTTGTACACGGGTCACGGCAAAAAAAAATTCAAACTTCAAACACTTGATTAAATGAGAGTATAATTGTATGTTTGTTTAGATGATGGCTGCGCCTCCGCCGAATGATAAAGTTTTGGCTGTGAATGGTCCATCCGATTCAGCGGCAATGGAAGATGTAGATCATGACATTCTGAGTCCGGATTCTACTCCTGATGGAACAGTGACCATTGACCCACCTCCGAAGATAGTTTCTCCCACCGAGCCGAATGACGCCGAACCTGAGGCTGAGCCTTCAACGAGGAGATCCAAAGTCGTCCGGGTAAGTTGAGTCAATAATACATATTTTGATAGTTGCAAGCGAATCATAGTTTGTGATTTGTGGTATGTTGTCAGGACTCGGAGAAAGCTGGACCCTCGAGCACTGCCAAGAAGGCAATTGTGAAGAGAAAGCGAGAGGAGACAGTAAGTGTTCGGACAATTCCATTGCGCCCTGGCTAATCTTCCACAAACATGTTAATCATTACCAATCTTTGTTTAGGTAATTGTATCGGACGTTGAGCCTGGACCTGGACGTCACTCGGATGCCCTACAGAAATTTGCCAATGGACCGGATGATTGTACTCTGGGCGAGGTTCAAGCAGAATACAACACTCTCCGACCTTATGTTCAACAGTAAGGAAATACAAACACGTTGTTGTCACCGGTTTATTGCGTTTTGCCTTGATGTATTTGTGAATGAAATTTTTTCAGGTTTGACAGGGAGACGTTTCTGGACGTTGTGGAGTTGGTGGCCGACAATTTCACGAGATTCACAGATGGCATTGCATTTATTAAGTATGTCGATACTGACCTGGACGACGCCATTGATAAGGAACGTCTTGATGATCATGCCAAACTCTTGAATAAAAAATTATCTTTCCAGAAGGAAAATCCTTTTCTAAAGGAGCAGGTTATAGTTACATTTCGAGACGCTGGAATATAAAGGTTAATTGTCCATTTCCTCCATCTCTATTTATTTGTAGGTCCCGTTGGCGAATGCTGTCGGCCCCCAAGAGCCAGACATCATTCAGAAAAATCTGAGTCCACCAAGCACAGAACGCTTGAAAATGGCAGCACCAGCCAAAGAGTTGCCATCGACGTCGAAGGATTTGGCAAGTCCACAGGTGATCATTCGATGCTACATTCACAGTATAGTACTTTGAACCCTGAATGACAAATTGATAATTTTAACAGAAAGGAAGAAAGCGTTCCAAGGTTGTGACGGAGGTCGCGAAAGGAGGTTCTGTCGAGGGAGAGGTTCCTGTTACTGTGCCCGCCGCCCCCGAGGTAGCATATTTCACTATTCAATCGTATACGTCTAGACTCGCAGTAGGATTTAGCTTTCATTGAGAATATTACGTTTTTAGCTTCGAAGGTCCAGTCGCAATGTGACAAAAAAGATCATTACCCATCAACCCAAAGCCACTCGAGCTACACGATCACGCGCACCACCGGTAGGCTCGGTCAACAATCAAACATTTTCTCGTGACTCGTTTTAGAAAATCAATTACATTTTATAAATTCCGTTGTCTGTTTAGAAGCCGATGGCGGCAGTTCCTTCCACCTCTACGCAGGAGAGAAGTATGGCGATAGGGCTCCCCATTGTGAAGGTAAGTGTTATGACTTTCACCCATACCATGAAATGCTAATCGTATCTAATCTTTGCTTAGAACATTAACTGGACTACAAAGGCACTCCCCGACGTCCAACTCCCAACACTGGATGAAGAGACTGTTGTCTTAAAGGTGGACACCGAGTTCAAATCGTCTGCGATTTACGCCATTTTGGCCCAGTTTGGTACACAGGGGGTTGTTCTTGTCTACACCCCGTACCACTATAAGGCCTTGGGAACATCGAATCTGTTGAACAGAGCCGGCTACAAATCGGCTTATTTGCGCAAGGACCCAGAAATTACAAAAGTTAGATACTTGAAGGGCCGCATGACACGGGTCAGTTATGATGTAATTGTAACGAGTGCCCCGAATGTTCGAGCCCACTTGGGTAATTACTGTTCTATCGAATGTATGCCTTTTACCCAAAAACAAAAGTCTTGACCTTGTCTGTCAATTTCAGATTTCGAGAAAATTGCTGTTGTCGTACTTTACGACATACCAGACAAAAAGAGAGATCTTTTGGAAGTGTGTCGTGGGGAGGAGCGGACCTTGGTCTTGTTCGACCCAACTGCCGGTGATGACATTAAAAGATCGTATGTTCTGTACAAATGGATGTTAAAGGCTAAGCTCCGCCGTCCGAAGTTCTTCATAAAAGTCGTCCCGACTACAGAGATCGATGTCGAAGCCGAACAAATGGAGCCGAACGACGATGTTACTCATGAGGTGGGACAGTGAATAAATGAGAGTTGTTGGAATGAAATTGATTGATTCATTTTGTAGAATCCGTATTGGGTTTGGGTTGGCTACGACGGTAAAGGCAAGTATTACGTGGAGAGTGTTGATGGGTTGTCCGCCAACTCCAATGCAAACGTGGACCCAACTGTAAGGATAAGTTGGGGGTGAGTAAAGATCAAATCAATAATTGAATCGAATAGATTGGGTTGAAATGTAACACCTGTCCGTCCTGTTGACTCTCTAGGATTTCCTATGAGAATTACGCCCAGGCGAGAAAAATGAAGAATTTCGACACACATCTTGCCGCCAACATCAAAAATGGGTTGGTAATGGTCCTTTTCAAGAGCGAAAAAATTGGAGACACCCGCCAGAAGCTGTGGCGAGTTGAAATAGTTGCTCCCCAATGTAAGCCGGTCATTGCCTTTAACATTTGCTATGAATATCCGTTCTATTGCGCCATTCATGCTTGTATTATTTGACAGTTGCGTCGCGTACAAAATTGAGGACCCAGGAAGAGAAGGGTGCCATCTGGTTGTGTATGTGGTGTCCCCTTAGTTTGCAGAATTGGGATTCAGCGTTCGGCCATGTGAATACACACTTGGGTTTGGTTGGACAGACTGTTGACGAAGCTGGGAATGTGACACCTCTGCTGGAACCGAGACGTACTTTTGTTTGCGACACGTGCAAAGTATCTTACAATCTTCAATCTAACCTGGACACCCATAAGCTTAAACCATGTGACGCGGAGCGAGCCTTACGCAAGCCAGCAAGAAAGATCAAGGCACCGCCATTCCCTGAAAAAACTGTGGAAGAAAACGTGTGGGCACTAGGCTCGTTTGTCTCTCTCATCGCTGCCCATTTCAGCAACGATATGGTAAGGCAAGACTATGGGGGGATCAGCTCCAGTTCTCTTGAAATGTTCATTTTTATTGTTACAGGTTTTTGGACCGGTGGGGGGAGTCGAAAAGTCGATACAGAGGGCGACAAAGGCGGTTTGTCGCATAATGAAAAATGTAGAAGGCAATGTAGTCGAGGAAGATGACGAGGATGACGACTCTCAGATGGGGTTTGAAGAAGATCAAGTATGTACAATTTGTTTCAGTTGGGTGTCCGACTCTTGGACGACGATAAAAATGATTGCATTTTGTCTATTGTAGGAAGGTGTTGAAACGAATGAGATGTCAGTCGCTGATTGACAAAACTTTCAGAACATTTATAAATGACAATGAATAAGGAAAACCATGTACTTGCGAAGTGGCACTAGAGAGAGGTCGTAGGTGATTGATAAATGTGCTAAAGGTTATTTTGCGACAGACTTTTCTATCCGTTCGGTATTATTATAATTTTATTATGTTTTTCCATTATTGCGTGTGACTTGATACTTCGCAGAAAGAATATATGTTGTTAGGTACGATTCTGGAATAAATGATTGAATAATGTGGATGTGTGGATCTATAATTATTTTGTACTGTACGGAGGAGTCCTGAGTAATTTGATATCTAACTTCTCATATTTAATAAACAGTATTGATGTCCATTAAATCATTGCGTAAATACTTAAATTTGCAAATACAAATTTTCTAAATTGAGACGTAGTAGGATTCCTTCGGGTATTTGTGTCATAATCCCTACGGATTCATATCTTTTTATTCGCAAAAATATATCCGAAATATTAAGTCGTATTACCTTAAACGAAAAATACACAGTGAAAAGAAAATCTATTAGTAAAAAATGGACAGATCTGGTCGCAGTCGCAATGCTATTTCTTATCCAGGATTGTCATCCACATTTTTTGATTTTGGTTTCAAAAATTTACAAAAATTAGTTAAATAATAACGGCGAGAAATTTTGAAAATATTTGCACCGTCCCCAAACATGTTAAAATTGGGAGACGAATTCATACACATCGGCTCAACTCTAAATTTTGATTTGGGTTCTAAAAATTGATCAAAAAATCTACAATAGCTATGTATGTTCCACCCCTCCACAGCAGCAGGGCCGGACTGGCCATAAGGGAGGGCGGGCGATCGCCCGGTGCGCCCCTGTGAATTTAACATTACGGGCATGGAAGTAATTAAGGCGCCCTTTGCGTTTGCCCCATGCGCCTAATGTCTGTCTAAATTTAATAGAGCCTTCTGACGTCACCGACAAATCGACACTCATAAGGTTGTCATGCGAATTTGCAGAGAAATAGGGAATAGGGTGTTCCTTATGGTAACTTTTGTTTACGAATGGGCACTCGATGGGAGGGATGAACTTTTTTGCAACTCCCGAGGTCAATGTACCGAAGTGTCACTACCAATAACCTGTTATTTTTATGACGTCAGAAGGCTCTATTAAATTCAGACAGACATTAATATTAACTGCCCTTGGCGCCCCTGGGTCGCCAGTCCGGCCCTGTAACCACAATAGGCACAGACACACCCAATACATCGTTGGAAAGATCAGCTCAAGTGGGATCTCTGGCATATCATTTGAGCGCGGTAGCCGGTCGAATTCGCGCCCAGCGCGCGGTGAGAGAAAAAAAATCGGGTTTTCGTCGTTTTTCAGCCGGTTTTTCATGTTTATCCGTCTGGATATTCTGGATGTTTAGCCGTGAAATCTTCACAAATTTGGTAAAAAGTACCACATACCCAAGTGCTTTCTGAAAATTTTGGTCCATGGTTCAACAATTTCTGAGCAAGTCGATTTTGTCTGAAAATCTTATTTTCGGGTGTTTTCTTAAAAGGTGGAATGGTCAAAATGGAATGGAAAAAACTCCACCTTATCAGAAAACACCCGAAAATAAGATTTTGAGACAAAATCGACTTGCTCAAAAATTGTCGAAACATGGTTCAAAATTTTCAGAAAGCACTTGGGAATGTGGCGGTGAACTTCGTTTTTTGAATTTTTGAGGTTTTCACGGCTATTCAGACGGAAGAACGTGGAAAAGCGGCTGCAAAACGGCGGAAACCTTTTTTTTTCCAGCGCGCGAACACGGCGCGCTATTGCGTTCAAACGGTATGACAGAGATCCCACTTGAGCTAATCTTTCCAACAATGTATTGGAAGCGTCTGTGCCTATTGTGGTTACTGCTGTAGGGAGGACAATACATATTAGACACCCTGTACACCAAAATTGTTGGCAAAATTTTAGCCAAAAAAAATTCTTTCACTTCGAAATTTTGAAGTTAACTGACCTGCTTTCTCCGTGTATCGCCCATAGTTTCCGACGGACGGTGCTGGGTAGAAGGGGGAAAGGAAATGTAAACTCAAAAATAAGATATAGCAGGTTAGTTAATGCACTTTACAACAGGGTGATTTATAAATTCTACCTTACAGGGCGGTTCAAAAGAAGTTTCTTTTTAAAAACCGAGACCTGACCTGGAAATTCACTAATACGCTGGAGGAGGTCAGTAAATACACTTTACAACAGGGTGGTTCAAAAGAAGTTTTTCTTTAAAAAAACCGAGATTTGACGTGGGAACTCAGTACTGGCTGGTGCATTCCTAATGTGGTCATACGTTGGAGTTGCTTAGCAAGCAAATGTAATTAAAATGTTTTGATGTTGACTTTTGGGGAACTGTGACCAAATGGTTAGGGTGCTATGTTTCTTGGAACCAAATAAAATAATATTTGCCGAGCGGAGCCAGGCCGAGATTTATCTATATAACATATTTTATTGGGTTTGTTTCTAACCCGGCCGTATGGCGGGCTTTTTGCTAGTTCAATATAACTACGAATGCTACGGCTAAATTATATTACATTTTTTTCACTAAAATTGAAATCAATGCGCTCAAAATTCGTTGGGGTAGTCTTCACTCGGAATCCGGCCTGGTCGACACATTTCTTCAACAACGTTCAAAATTACTGTCACTACTGCAGTACATGATAAGTGTGCGAGCTTTACGTAAAACAGCAGATGAATTCGCGGAGAGCGTTAATCTAAGTCGGTAGAATTCGTATTAAACGCAGATGTCGTACTCTTGAGAAATGAAACAATTTGAGCCCCGCTGCTTCTGTCAGTATGTCTGAATTCAATTAGTACCAGAACATAGGTGATGATTACACTCATGATCTGAAACAGAAAATAAAAAGTTAAAATCGCTGCGCTAAAATTATAAGTTTAATATATAAATGAATTTTGAACCCAACAGATGGAAGAATATAGAAATTGCCATAAATGAATTTACCGAGGTTACGTTTTTCCGACTGACGAGAAAAAATCCTCCTGCCCATATGTAAGGTTTATGAGTTGTGACCATTTTGATCAGTCCGTTCAACTACAAATAAAATTATGTCCGTAGAATTGGAAGCTTAAAGCGTTAGGTAAGGATGTTAGTGTCAATTATTATTTTACTTGTTCATCTTTAGCCATATATCCATCGACACATTTCAAAGAAGCCATCATAACGGCTTTCACTAGAACCCTCGATTTACGTTGGAAAACGTCACCAGATTCAGCCAGAAACCAAATTGTTGACAAAGTGACACATAGGACAAAGTCGGCAGTGTCATAGGCTCCAGCCGCCGGGACTGCACTAAGGTTAGTTCGAACATATATCATGCAAACAGATGAAATCATGCCCGTGGAAAATAAAATTACAAAATAGCCCGTTGCAAAATTCCGATAAATTTCGATTCTTTCCATAAAGCCGATGTATTGTTTAGATATGGCCGCCCATGATTGTCGTTCCTTTCCCTTTGTGTTGTCCTCGGCCAATTTTTCTTCAACCAAACGTGTAATATACCTCAGGCGGTAAGCCAGATGTCCAGCCATCGAAAATATTTGAAAATAACAAAACGTGACTCCGACTTCCCGGATAATAAACGCAAAGGTCAAGTAGAAAAAAATTACAAACTTGTTGTCGGTATAAATCCGAGGTAGCAATGCAATAACCGGGTTGTCCGGATTTAGAAAGGTCACGTTGTACGCAATTCTAGCCGGTGTGTAAATCATAACAGCAGCTGTCAGGAAAGTAAAGATGAATCGAACCTTTTGGAGTCTCTGCATGAAAATGGATCTGGAAGGATTTGATTCCATGATAGGAAATTCTTCATCGAATGATTCGATTTGTTTCAGAGCCCTTAGATAGGCTTTCAAATTTATAACGGACATTTTTTGCGCGAATATTCCGAAACAAAAGGTAAACACAAATCCTAGACTTCCTGCCACTGTGTCAGTGGTACTCCTTGGGAAATTCATGGGACTATTGTGCATTCCGAAAATTAGGTTGAAGAGTTGTACAGTGGCCGTAACTTTGTAAATGTAGAGAATGAGACTGTAAATCACAAAATATATTAAATTAGTATTATATGTAAAATGTAAGGTTTGTATATATATTATATACACTACTAAAAGGTACGGACCCAAGGCTTTTACATGCGACGGAGTTTGGCGATGAACATATGCATTATTTAAAAATAGTTACCTGTAAAGACAGTCCAAGGATATCACCTGGGATTTCAAATCATTGAAACATTTTCCCAAAAATAAGTTCTTAAGCGGACAAGATCCAACGACATAACCAACTCGCAGAAGATATTTCGTATAATTAAATAGAGGTTGCTGCACAAAGCCTTCAGTTTCATCGGGTATAAAATCATTCTTCGTTTCCAGCGACTTTCGCTCACGCTTCTGAGAACTGTACATGATTTCTTCCGAAGCCTCTATGACAACTAGGACCAACTATTAAGGTTTCCTGCATTTAAGCTAACCTACGGCGTTCATAGAAGTTCATACATCAATTGCTTCGCCTTGCCTCTCCGTCTGTTGTATCGTATCAAATAAATCAATACCTAGTTCTGTTCCTGCCTGTGACTGTGACCATGATGCCCACCCGAGGGCGTCTTAATTTTGATGTCTTGCATAGGGAGTTGCCTCAGAATAAATTGAATTGAATTGTATGAATTAAATTTACAATTGACACTGCAGTGCTGTGCCTAATACGCCCAGTCCCTCATAATAAGACAATACGTCTCACGAGCTTACATTTTCAGCTTACATCAGTTGACATTTTGACCTCTAGTTGCACCCTATTTGTAGACAATAAGTTGGTAGATATGGATAGATAAACCGTAATTGTAGATGAAAAATTGATCGTTATATCGATAGATAAACTCTAACTGGGATGTTGAATCGAGATAATAATAATAATACATAATATTACCATTTTGACAGAGACATACAGTCTAATTCTTTTCACGGTGTATTTGGAGGCCTTTGACAAGAATTTGATTCTATTCCCATTATACACTGTCAACATTGAATGACCAGCACTTACGAAGGGGAATTGCAAAGAGGATAGATATGCTCTAGCAGTACTTCACGCGCCTAACTGAACAGTAAATTTTGGGTAAACTAAATTCGTAATTTTATTGCCAAAAAACAGATTCTGTTTTGGAATAATGAGGAATTAGTAAGTACCTATATAAGATTATTTTATTTTATACTCTTAAAAATCAGGGTTTACAAAATGTTTCAACAAAGACCAGTTGCATTTGCTATGGGTTCAACAATTCTATTCTTGAGATATGAGTCCAATTGATTCGCTCCGCTTGTGTCAGTATACCGGAATTGAAGTAGTACCAGAACGTAAGTGATGATTACACTTATGATCTGAAACAGAAATATATAAATTTAGAAAACGCTCTAGTCCCAACATGAATGCAATGTTATTAAATTTACTGAAGTAATGTTCTTCCTGCTGACGACAAAGAATCCCCCAGCTCGAATATCCACCTTGTTGGTAGTCATAATTTTCAGTAATCCTTTGAACTACAATATAAACGGTTTTATTGCCATTATACCTTATGGAACACTAACGTCTTACCTGATCTGACTCTGTATCAGAAGGCGTATCTTCGCCATTTTGTGTCAGGGAAACCATCATTACGGCTTTCAACAATATTCTTGATTTTTTTTGAAATAATTCTCCACAATCAGCCAAAAATACGATTCTCGATAAAGTGACACACAGAACAAAGTCAAGTGTGGCAAAGGCTCCAGGCACAGTGGCCATAGTAGGGTTACTTCGAATATAAATCATACAAACAGATGAAATCATGCCCGTGGAAAACAAAATTAGAAAGTAACTCGTCGCAAATTTTTGATAAGTTTCAATCATTTCCACAAAGCCAGTATATTGTCGAGACATAGACGCCCATGATGTGTGTTCCTTTTCATTTAGGCATTTTACTTCCACCAAACGAATCATATACCTCAGACGGTATTCCAGATGTCCGGTCAATGTAAAGAGTTGAAAATAACAAAAAGTGACTCCAATTTCCCGGATAATAAATGCGAAGGTCAAGTAGATGAAAATGATAAATTTATTAGCCGTATGAATTCCAGGTAACAGTAAAATATCCGGATGATCGGGATTTTGAAAAGTCACCTTGTATGCAAGTTTCACCGGCGTGTAAATCATGATTGCCGTTGTAAGGAAACTAGAGATGAACCGCAACATCTGAAATTTGACCATAAAAATGGATCTGGAAGAATCTGACTCCTGGATGGGAAATTCTTTGTCAGAAGTTTCAATCTGCCGGACAGCCCTCAAATAATTTTTCAAATTTCCAACCGACATTACATGTGCCATTATTCCAAAACAAAAGGTAAACGTAAATCCAATCGTTCCTGCCACCATGTCGGTGGTGCCCCTTTGCAGATTCATAGGACTATCGTCCATTTCAAATAGAAGTACCCATAGTTGTAAGGTGGCTGTTGCTTTGTAAATGTAGAGAACGAGACTGTCAAACAGAGTATAGCTAATAGAGACAAACTCGAGCAATTAATATATCATTTAAGTCAATTTACCTGAGAAGATAGTCAAAGGAAATCACGTCGGGCGTCATGTCTTTGAAACCTTTCCCGGTGAATACATTCTGGAGCGGACAGACTCCAACAACATATCCAATCCTCAAAAGGTATTTTGTGTATTTAAACAAAGGTTGTTTCGCAATATATATTTTCTGATCCCGCACAAAATCTTTTTCGTTTTCCGAAGAAATTGGCTCCAGGTTTTGGGAATCCGACATGATTTGGAACAACTGACTAATCGTTATCCCTGCGTTCGAGCTTCTGTATATTTCCTTGATATTCGTTTCCTCTTTGCCTTCTGAATCGTATCGAATTAATCATCTACATGGTAACGTGTTCTCTTTTGGCCGTGAGCTTGAATAGAATTGATTGTTGATGTTAGGCGTGGCGTGCCGAGGCGTGAACATTTCACAAGAACTTGACAATGAAATAAAAGTTTAGTGAACAATACACCCAACGAATTCTACATTCTAGAATTTACTATTGTCGAATAAAACTGACATTGTGTCGACCTCTATTCGCCCCCAGGTATAATCAAGTTGATCCAAGTTCATTCGATAATATTCTAATTACGACGTGTCAATCAGACTGAACGAATCTCTTTGGCTCAGCAATGTACTGAATATTTTATCGAGGGAGAATCCGCCCATCCTTGCTACACCTCACTGCATTTCACCAATGCATCACTGCACTATCAGCACACAGCACCCAATATATTTTTAATGACCTTTGGTAGGGATGGCTCGAATATTCGGTTACTATTCCGTGACCGAATATTCGGCCAAACGAATACTACGCTCTAAATCCATCAGGGGCTTCAACTCCTGACTCTATGGTTTGTTGATGGAAACTCCGTTTGAGGAATATGGTCAACCGAATATTCGGTATTCGGTGAAGCGCCGAATACCGTAATATTCGGCCGA
>JAQFYE010002718.1:0-17207 GCA_034694305.1 Protaphorura glebata
CGCGTGTCCGAAAAATGGAAACGGACACGGACACGACACGGACACGGCCGTGTCGTGTCGTGTCGGACACGACCCGGTTGCAGCACTAGTTCAGTGTACGTCTCAAATAGACCGAAATTCAGAATGGGCAGACCAAATTCTCAATACCATTCCGAGGACAGTGAATATATGGAAGCTCAAGTTCTCCTGCGAGTGGAATCAAGTAAATACGGACTGTGAATCCGGCAGAGTAATGAAGGACTGAGTGGGTGTCACAGTTTCCCAGCAATATTAGACTAGCGTTCGTCGCCAGTCTAGCTAATATTTGCTGTAATTGAAATTTTCGGTTCACGTTTTTCATGCAAATTACGCGAATCAAAAAAAAATCACATCGTATGACTCTCCGAAAAAATTTCAAACGTATTTAATTTATTCATGTTCGAAACACGTTACATTATAATGTATGAAGGTATAATCTGTTTTGCGTAAACCTAACAAATTGGCAGAAATGAGTAAATTAACACAATGGAGACAAATAACTATGCAGCCTGCTTTATTTAAATCCTAATCCGAGCAAGCACAACTTTCTAGAATAGCCATTACAGTGGATTTCTTAATTTTAATGCAATCCTCCTTGACATCGACATAAGAACAAGTTTTCGGATCAAATTTAGCATTTTTGGCATGTTTTTCACACATAATCGGATTTTCATAAGATGCCCAACCCGCTGAATATTTGTCATTCCATTTACCATAGAATGACGCCTCTCCAGAGGATGGGGGGACTTCTCTGTCCAGGTAAACTTCGATGCCATTACTATCTCTATCAGGTTCACCTTCTCCCCAATTAGTGTAGTTCAGAGGACACTCACTCCCATCTTCACCGCTCCAGAAAAATTCTTTGTCAGGTCGCATCAGTCCTCCAGTAAGAAACCAAGCGCGATTGGGAGCCTCGTACTTTCCGGCGGCCTTCATAGTTTTCGCAGCATATTCTACAAGAAAATCATTTTCTTCTTGCGAGTTGATGCTTACAGCACGGGCTCCTGCCCCGAATGTGGATTTACAGAGCTTAATTTGTTTCGTCACTAAACCCATAGGAGGGTAAATCAATTGGTAGCATTTATTCCCGCGGTTCTCCCAGCCGATGTCGCACTTTCCTCCTGTGAAATTAGCAAAAACAAAACATATGAGTTATGACTTGACAGAAGTCTTTTTAAAATATGGACGACAGTTTGTCTGTCCCAAGGATTGAACCCTCATATTAGTGTGGTAACAATTAGTGACTAAAATTAAGAAAAACTAAACGAAGATACAACTTTGGAATGTCAGCCACTTTGGTATCCACAAGTGAAAACTTTTAAATAAATTCTATATACAGGCACCCCTAGCAAAGGGGAAGCAGGTGATATATCCCACATCATTTAGGTACCTTTAGGTTTCAGCTTCTTAGAAAGGACTAAAGTATTTTTGTTGATTTTGCCGAGTTTGAGAAAATCAAAACTTGACAGTTCAGAATGCAGATAATTAATTATTCCAAATGTGTTACCTTTTGCGTGGATAATCTCAATATAAAGGCAGAATACAGCGATGACGGAGATATATTTCATGATGAAATGGAAAGGATATTCTCTCAATGTCGTCCTCAGGTACACTGAAACATTTCCTTCTTGTACCTTTCAATTTATAGAACTAGTTGCTTGGTGAATCCGACCTTTAGCGCAATAGGGTCTCGTAATTGAATTTTGAAGGATGACCTGATCCCAATAACCGATCAACCATCTGAGACGGGGGCAGTTACTTTTCAGCACTCTTTTTTGAGAGAGTAATTTATCAGCTCAAGTTTTGCAACATGACAATAGCTGTAATTTTTAATTATTTTTAGAATATGACACATGATAACTCTGCACGATCCTTACGGCGAAGTGTATGCGGTTAGGAAATATAGAATTTTTAGTTGCTTGTACCCCTTGTCCTCCTGAACTGTTTTTACGAACGTCATGCCTTGAAAAGTCTAACATTTTGGTCGCTAGAGATAACCGTGCCAAATGCAATTATGATGGGGTCATAGGACTACATGAACCCATTACGCCACAAAGTGCATTCGACCCATTTATTACCAGCGACTGGACGATCTGACTTCCCGGTGTATGACCTTTACAAAGATTGTTCAGGGTATCAATAGCAATAATATATCAAGTATGCAGCCAAATACAACAACATAATATTTGAGGTAAGCGGTGTTCATCGTGACAATGTGTTTCCAAGTATACTTGTATTTTTGCATGCTTCGCTTTGGAAAATCTTAAGAATCAATCAATCAATCAAAGTATTGAAGAATTTCGAAAACTCACACTAGGTGGAGAAAGTATATGGACGATCCGCTATCCCCTCTCTCAGATTGTGTGTCCAGCTCTTATATACAGATGCCCCTGGGAAAGCTCACCATTGTTTGATTGTATTTTGACGTAGTTACAAGAATTTATGTTACCGTCAGGTTGGAGTTATTGATACATTCTAAGAATTCATTTTAACAACGTAATAAACCATACACTCATTTTATTAACTTAAACCTGAAATAAGTGTCATGGATGAGTTCCACTGTCCCAATAATTTTTATTTCGATGATTTACGTTGATAAAATAAATTCTTAGAATTTATCCATAATTCCAACCTGACCGTAGCATAGATAATCGTAACTATGCCAAAATATGATCAAACAATGGTGCGCTTTCTCTGGGGCACCCTGTATATTTACGTATATTAAGACTCCTGACATATTATCTGAATGACCACATCCTCCACTCATTCATACACACTACCAGTACAGCTACATTTATGTACGTACGTTATGTTCATGCCATTTAATTCCTAGAAAAGTATGTGCACAAATTACTGTACTTGTTTTGATTTTTGAGTTAAGGTCAGTCGGGCAAAGACATTCTCAGCGCATGCAATGTGTGTACAGGGTCGCGCATAACCTTTGCTCCCCCCTCGGAGCCGGACGGAAAGTGAGATATGCATTTTGTAGAGAATTTTAGTGCAGATCTAGGAAGCCACTGCGATTGAAAATCCGTTGCGCGTAGCTGCGCTGAAGAGCGTTTAAGTAAAAATCGGCATGAAAATTCCCCAGAAATTAAAGTTTCTGCTATAAAAACTTGCCCAAAATAATTTTTTTCAAAAAATCCGTTGATGCAACCTTTTTCGCAATAATTTTATGCAATTTTTAAAATTTTGTTGGACCCATAGAGATAGGAATTGTAGCTAGTTTTTTTGTACCTATCTAGAGGGGATCTATCGACTTTTTTGACTTGTTGATTTTGAAAGTTGGAGTATTTGTCAACATTGTATTTACGTCAATGTCATGCCGAAATGACAGAAATGAGAGCTTTATTCATTAAAATCCGGCTCCTTTGCATTTTTTTGAGAATTTATAGTGGTTACGGGTCAAAATAAATAAGAGTTGGCGTCGTGGTCAAGAAATCTTGCGCCAAATATTTGAATCATATTTGAATTTTCGCGGGATTTTCCTCCACCCTTCCCAAAAAGGGGTTACCTGGAGTTACATGAATAAGGCCTCTCTAGATTAGAGAAAAAAACATAGAAACAATCTGAAATTTCTAACTCTATGGTTGGACCAGTTTGGAGAAAGTCGATTCTTCGCTGCCAGGGCATTTCGGTGATAAAAATCAGAATTTTCCTTCCGAATGCCCTGCCACCGAAAACTCGACTTTCTCCAAACTAGTCCAACAAAATTCTAAAAATTGCATAAAATTAATGCAAAAAAGATGGCATCGACGGATTTTTCGAAAAAAATCATTTTGGGCATGTTTTCATAGCAGAAACCCTAATTTCTGGGGTCTTTTCATGCCGATTTTCACTTAAACGCTCGTCAGCGCAGCTACGCGCAACGGATTTTCAATCGGAGTGGCTTCCAAGATGCATATCTCACTTTCCGTCCGGCTCCCCCAGTTTGGGCAGCCGAGGGGGGGGGGGGCAAAGGTTATGCGCCACCCTGTATATATGGGGATCGAATTCTGATTCTAACAGGAAAACAGAATCAAGGTCCAGGTCAAAGCTGTAGGGTAACTTGTGGCCCAATTTCAATGGGACTGAGGATTAGCCGAATGACATTTTGAAGGTCCAGAACAGGAACGCTTACCTTCGGTCCTTGAACTTGAACTCATAGTCAATACATATACCCTGAATGTTTTGAATCCTTTTTGTCAGGCTTACAAGTGGACTTGGCTTTCCCTTTCATAACAACTAATACACTTTACCCCTTCCGGGAATCCTCAAAGCAGAAAACAAGTTTGTTGGATTTCGATATTGTGAGTTGTGAAAGTGTACGTAACTTGCAATATCCAATACAATCCTATCAAAACACGTGTTGAAACACCCACCTAAAATAGGCTACCGTAGAACATTAATAATAGAACATGGTTTATCAGGTGAGAGACAGCCCCAGTTAATTCTACGGCCACAATTGTATGGATGAAACGATACGACTATATCATACCTTATTTTATGCAAAGCATCTCTGTACATATTTTACAAATTATTTTCGTAACGATTTGACGAATG
This sequence comes from Protaphorura glebata, assembly GCA_034694305.1. Classification (NCBI taxonomy): domain Eukaryota; kingdom Metazoa; phylum Arthropoda; class Collembola; order Poduromorpha; family Onychiuridae; genus Protaphorura; species Protaphorura glebata. The sequence goes on from JAQFYE010002718.1 coordinate 4,561, forward strand.
CTTAGTTTGTCCCATTCACGGTTTCTTCAAATGTGAATCAATCTTTCCAATCTAGGCTGTTGCATATCCTGGGACTCTTCTTTTAAACCAAATCTTTATTCAGCCTCCGTTTTCCATCAAAAATTGCCCATAAGACACGGAGTACGACTACAATTTGTTATAATAACTCCAACAACTCTAACATCCAGAAAGGTACTACTTAAAATATAGACATTTCGAATAGAATTAACAGAATTCCAAGTATTTCTTTTTATCTAAGTAGAAATAAAGATTAATTTTTGTATAAATGAATCTGTAAAAGAAGTGTAGCTCCCTTAAGGGCGATCAACACTATATCCTCTCTCATTGACTTCGGAAGTTTGAAACTCTTCTAAATTTGTTCAAAAACGTATTGATAGTCTTTAAAAAGATTTAAATTTAAAAAATCTTTTAACTTTCGACAATCTGTACGATATGAGAATGGAGTATCACTAGTATCAGAAAGATTTACATTGGACAAGACTTCGAGTAATTCAAAACTTGGAATGGTCATATATGGTGAGCATTTAGTTCTGGGTTGAGTTGTATGTATTGAGCCAGCGTTTGAAAAAAAAATAGTATGTAATATAAAAAAGAACCTAATGTCCGTGTAAAAACAATAGGCACCTCTGACGTCACAAAAATAACAAGTTGTTGTTGTTGACATTTCCGTTGGTTAAACTCGGGGTGTTGCAAAAATTATACAATCCAACCCTTCGTGTGACCACCAACCAAACAAATGTAAAATACAACACCCTATCTACAATTTCTTCAAAATTCGCATGACAACGTAAAGAGCGTCGAGTTGTCGGTGACGTCAGAGGTGCCTATTGTTTTTGGACGGACATTAAACGTGTATTCAAATACTACTCTAGATCGGAACCGATATAGGATTACCGAGGAAATCAACAATGCTTCGCCATGCCCATATTAAGGCATCAGAGTGCAGTTTTTGTTGAATTTTATAACGTTGTTATGGGATTGTCAGTCAGTGTGATGTGTAAATTGATAAATGCAGACGTATTCACTACTAACTAATTTGTTTTTAACACATTGACATTGTCCACTTTCTTTGAACTGAAATTGAGCAATGTTTACATTTTTAAAGTAGTCCGCGGCAGGACTGGACAAAGCGCGCGCGTTTGGCATCTTATTTCGACGATGGGTATATGACATAGAAAAGCAATTGTCAATGAAAGGTCATGCTTGATGCCCTTCAAAGTTTAATTAGTGTAAGCCATGTAGCACCGTAAAGATATTTTCAGACATCCGCCCATAAATTAGCAATCCCATAACAACCTTAAAAAATTCAACCAAAACTGCACTCAATTGCCTTAACATGGGCACGGAAATTTCTGTTATTTTTAGGAGCGGTTCCGATCTAGAGTTATAGAAACCTTATGTGCAATCTGAGTTCAAATCAATCAATTTTAATCAGAAGATTTGTGTTTCAATTAATTATAAAGTTTTACAAGTTGTGCTAACGAATGGAATTCATCTCCATATCTCCATGGAAGCATTATGAAAAAATTATAATTAAAGCCGATCCATTAGCAGAGGCCACATGATTTTTTGCAAGTCGTCTCCATGTAAGCCTTATAGTCTGGGTTTTTGCATTCCCCCTCGGAAGCCCAGAACGCACAATTCGGTTGTTTTGGATCATCCTCACATTGGATACCAACAGGAACTGGAAAAACGGTATACCGAGAAGACGTGATTAGCTGGAATTAAATTATGGACAGGCATTAACGTGAACATTGTTTCCTTTTAAAAGTGCACCTTGTAGTGCAGTAGACGGAATTAAAGAATGGAATTGGCGTCGTTTTTGTTATAGCCATTAACCTCCAAACAACTTTTGTGAAGGTTCCACCCCGAATGTTACATTTTGGTCGTAGAAATACACGGCCCAAATGTACTTCGTGAGGTAGTGGAAATCCATAATGATATCAATAAGTGCATTTGATCCAAATATTTTAAAGACATATCATTGACCTTCCGGGGTTTGACCTTCACAAAAGAAGTTCAACGGTTACAATATAGCAAAAAATAGAGCGGTTCACTTTTTGTGTTACGGCTGTGTAATGTTCTTTTATGTCAAACACGGACATAAATTATGAACATTTTTGACTTTCCTCAGATCAGATTTTTCAGTTTAAGGGATTTTTTTCAAATTTTGGGTACTGTAATCCTCTCGTCAAATATTATGCTGAAAAATGTGTTAAGGTAAAGACCAACTTTTAATCACATGGCCTCAACTTACTGCACAACCCGCAGGAATTCCTGCAGTTTGCTCTCATATACTTTGAATTCTTCGTACATTCTCCATCCTTTGCCCACAATTCACAATTCGGCTGGACGTCTGCACATTTGGTTGAAGCCGGTGCTGAAAATTTGATTAAAAATACACAAAATTTAATGAATGTCCTCAGATAATATTGACGAATTTACAAAGATACATGTCACTCCTATCCCACCATTTATGTCTCATGTACCCGTTTTTATTCAGAGTTGGAATTTACTAGAGAATTTTTAATAGAGAACGGAAGAGACAGCTCACACAAGAAGGCAAAATCCGACCCCGAGTCGTCCCACCCACCCACCGATGACGGGAGGGTACTCAAACTCGAATAAACAGGCACGGTCACCGCCATAAGAAATCTTCAAAACCTTTATAACTTTTGTCGGGAAAGTTGGATCGCTAAAATTCTTACAGATTCGGAATCCTCGTTAAATTCTGCTAACACAATCCACTCACAGAATTTCGAAATTCTGAACTTCATAGCAGAGAAATTGAATGCAAACGCTCCTGTGGTCTACGTTTGAAGGCGCCTATAAAATCGCTTGGCATTGCATCGCAGAACGGTTGAGTACGTGTGTCGTCACGCAACGGCTTGGGGGCCAGATTTCAACGGGCAAGGGACCTGTCTCTTACCTTCTCTATTAAAAATTCCCTAGGATTTACCATAGAATGATTATGAATTGATTAAAAATAATCACTTACTGCAAATTTTGCATGACCGTTTACAATGACTCTTTGCAAAACTTGTCCCGCACTCATTTTTTTGTGCTTTAGCATAGCAGTCAGCACTATTGTCTGCGCACTGTCCTGGACCTGTATGATTACATTTGGAGTAAATTAACAACGAGTAAATTATTTGAAATTTAACAATTTTTAGGCAAAGCTTGCTTACATTGATTGCAGGAGGATTTGCATGTGGTCAGCATGTAGGACTCCATGGATTCACAATGACCCTGTCTGGCCAAATCTCCACAAGGCGTACCTGGGGCATCCTCACATTTTGGCGGTGGTTGAATTGTCGGTGTCGCAGTTGTTCGTGTGGTTGGTGGTGACGGTGTCGCACATTGCGGGATTCGAAGTACCGATGAGCACATAAGTGGTAATCCAAAGATATTCTTCTCAGTCGGATGGGGATAGAGATATCTTTTATCATGGATTGAGATATTTTGATGTGGTTCAAATGTTTCAGACGATGCAATTTGTGCATGGACATATGTCAAGTCAAAAATTATGGTAAACGAAATAAAAAATAATACATAGACCCTCGTCATGTTTCTAATGGATTTAGGAAGTTGGTATTTTTGGAACAAATTAATTCTTCTAATTGAATGTATGTTTAGAGTGTTATAGCCCGGAAATTCTGACTTAAATACTTTTCTAGATTTGTTAAGTCCCACCCCTTAGGCAATACAGTGCAAGGCATGGGGCGTAGATCAACTTACATACATGACCGGTTTTCAAGTCACCAATGCAATGAAGGAAAATTTCTTATAAGGGTATTATAAGGGTATTATAAGGGTATTGTACATTAGCATTATTGTTTGAAGGGAAAAGCGAAGTCTGTACAGGGTGTCTAATATGTGCTGTCCCCCCTACAGCGGTAACCACAATAGGCACAGACACAACCACTACATGGTTTGAAAGATCAGCTCAAGCGGGATCTCAAACATATCATTTGAGCACAGCAGCACGTGGTGAAAGATAAAGATTCGGGTTTTCGCCGTTTCTCAACCGCTTTTTCACGGTCTTCCGTCTGAATGGCTATGAAAACTAAAAAGAATTCGAAGAACAAACTTCACCAATGTATTCCCAAGTGCTTTCTGAAATTTTGAGCCATGATTCGACAATTTCTGAGCAAGTCGATTTTTTGTGAAATTTTACTTTTTCTGAAAACACCAGAAATTGAGTTTATGAGACAAAATCGACTTGCTCCAAATTTGTCGAACCATGGCTCGACATTCTCAGGTTGGGAATGCAGTGGTGAAGTTCGTTTTTCGAATTTTTAAAGTTTTCATGGCTGTTCAGGCGGAAACCCGTGAAAAAGCGGCTGAAAAACGGCAAAAACCAGTTTTTTTTACAGCGCGCGAACGCGGCGCGCTACTGCGCTCAAATGATATGTCAGAAAACCCACGTAAGCTGATCTTCCAACGATGTATTGGGTGTGTGTGTGTGCCTATGTTACTGCTGTAGGGGGGACAATACATATTAGACACCCCCTACAAAACCACGCAGAGGGTCGTGATTGATCCCTTGTTCTGATGTCGTAAATATTCAGAGTATGTGTTCTCTGTATAAGTTCAAGATCAAGGAACAATAATACTGCTCAGTCTTGAAAGACTTTCCATTCAAAGCAACCTTGTAATAATTGGGTTAAATCAACAAATGCTTTGACCTCGACCATGAAGTTGTGATTCTTCCTTGGAAATCTTAAGAGAATTCGACCCCAAACAAATACACAATATAAATATATACCCTCAGAATAACCTTGACTGATTGAACTGTTCTGACCTGTCCTGAATTACAAAAGTACAATTTTTCATATTCATCACTAGTCCAATCTCCTCTAACTTACGAAATGTAACCCTTACTCGGTCTTTCTTTGTATCCAATTTCCTAGACTGAATCAGACTAAGATATTTTGTAACGCTTCGATAAAAAGGAGATCGTGGGCTGATTAAATACTTTCTAGAATTATAGTATACATTTTATTTTATTTACCATGTTCTTAGCATGATAAACCCACGTACCAACAATCATTCGCCGGTTTGGAATGCGAAAACCATAATTCAGTTCACAGAGGAAACCAGAGATAAATGAATTGTCCATTCTATTACATTATATGATTATGCTAATCTCGCACTGGACCTCCTGGTTTCAAAAATTCTTACTTCGGACCCATTCGAAATAGTACAGAATAATATTTTCAAAACATCAAAATTTTGCAATTTCTGACTTCTAGAATGACGACACAAGGAGATATCTAATTGTTGAACTGGAAAGAAAACTTGATTGAAAGCTAGCTTGAAATTTGTGGAGAGTTATCCTGTCGATAAGAATTCACGCATTAACGAATTCCTAGTGGCATGAAATTCACCTGAGATTTGTATTGGCTGATTATATGTGTGTATGTGAACGGCGTCCTGCTCAAATGTGATTAACCATTTGACATTGGGATACCTGACTAGGTCATCTCCAGGAACACTCGTCCTTTTTCATTAACCTGACTTAAGGTTTCCCTATAAATGTGAAGGTAGACAAGAGAACTGTTTCAGTCTACCTGACGTCGACATTGAGGTGACTCTCCGATTCCGTTCCACCATGAGACTCATTTCTTTGATTTCCGCATTTTACTTTGATATTGAGGTTGTCCAAGGAAAAGGTACGACAGTTGGAAAAATTCAATGGATTCCACCTGATCAATATATATTCTATTAAATTTCGAAATTAAGATTGCATTCAATCAAAATCAAATCAAAATTTGTTGTCCGCTTTTAGCCGTAACCTTTACAGACACTTCACAAATTATTTCAATCATCCATGTAATCGATGTTCATTCTCACTCTCATTCATCTTTGTCTTGTTTTTTATTTCGAAAGTTTCGAACGGTTCTCCTTTCTTAACCGCGCGAACTAGAAACTTGAAAATTGGAAGGTATATAGCTCTAATATTACTCTTCATGAACAAAAATCTTAGTTTTCAAAAAATATGAAAATGCCAAAGAAATTGGATATTGAAGCGAATTTCAGGATTCGAAGAGTTTCCAAGGACTGTTTCTAAGAAATACAGTGGTTGAAAAAGGATGGAATTGCGATATCTTGCAGCACAGTGACTAACATACTCACCTCTGTCGGATTTCATCAAAAAAACAAAAATTTTGTTCTTCACTAAAAATTTACATGTTATGTCCCATGTCAAAACTGGTATTTTTTTCGAAAAAATTTGAAAAATTGAAAAATTTTATCTGCCGACATAATGTTTATTCTGGAGGTCAGGACACCTGGTTTGACCTATCTGAATGGTTTTTGGGTCGATTGGTTTTTATCATCGGAATAGGTTTACTTGTGAGTTTTCTTTCTTTCTAGATGAAGATCAACCGGACCTAAGCTCTTATCTATATGTTAACCTTCTTGGTATTTTGTTTTTCCAAAATTCACTTTAAGCCCATGTTGTGTGCAGTATTCTCTAAGTATGTCCACTTTCTTTAGTAATTCACAATATAAATATTTCACAGAAATTTTTCCCGGGCTTCAACTTGTGTACGAATACGTCCAGTATTCTTTATAACTATAATTAGAACATTTGTTCAGTTCAGTACGTCTCAATGACTGAAATTCTGAACCGGCAGGACAAATTCTCGAACGCATTCCGAGGACAGTGAGTATATGGAAGCTGAAGTCCACCTGGACTCAAGTAATACGGAATGCAAGTCCGGCTGACAAATGAAGGACTGGGTGTCACAATTTCTCAGCAATATTAGCCGAGCGTTCGTCGCCAGTCGAGCTAATATTTGCTGTAATTAATATACCCAGTTCACACTTCCCGAGCAAATCACACAAATTCTTAACAGACAATTAGAAAGTTTAGGCCATTTTTCTTTTACCCCTGGAATAGTTTCTTTCGTTGATTTCACTTTTTAAGAGGCTGATGTACGACTTCCGCTAACATAACACAATTTTGGGAATATTCCCGGATATTTTCTCAAAAAATGATTACCCGGAAATTTTATAACCCTAGTAATGAGGAAAGACTTATTCATAATGAGATTACCTAGGTCCTTAAAGAAGGAGAATACAGGCAAAAATGAATTGTGCAACGTGTCATTCAATTAACGCTAAAATTGTTTGAATCCCTGAAATCCCCTGAAATATGCATTTCGTAGAATATCTTAGAAATTTGTTTTTTGTAGAATATTAGTTACTCTCCGACTACGCTATATTGTGGCAGATGATACGAATTTCAAGATCAAGTTGAGTGGTCATGAGTTGATGGAAATGTTAAAATAGCATCGTACAAGCATTTACTGGCGTCTCAAAGTTTTCTTGTGCGTGACCTGTGATAGTTGTTCAGTTTTATTACTCAACGCGGACGGGATGAATGAACTCCACATCTAAAATCTAACTGCGACCAAATATAATTACAGTACAATCTGTCTCTATATCACTAATATATTTGAGTGTGTAAACCGAAAGTAAATAGTATGGACACAATATAGTAAGCACAGTAATGCCAGTTTCATCAGCATGCGATTTTTCAAGAGTACGTACAGTTCACCAGGTAGAAACTTAGATTACCGGTGACTTGAATCTGAAGAAAGCATACGCAAGGAATTTGATTTGGCGCGTTGTTAGACTTACGATGGAAGTACCCGAGGTGCAGCACTCCGATTTTGCCAAAGAAAAAATTCTGATTTAAATTTCTGAAACTAATTTGAGTCCCGCCTGAGTGATTCCCACCCACTACTCAAAATTCAATTTTTGAATTTTTATTAAAAAAGTGTGAAGAGTTCTCAAGAATTTAGCATGGAATTTCTCGTGGCTCTTCCTCCCAATACTGATCTCAAGATCCAAATTATTTTCAAAAATTGAAGGAATTATTTGTTTTCAAAATGTGTGGAATAATAAATTAGAAGATGAAAAACTTCATAACTTGGCATGTTTGAATGCATTTTTCCCCGGAAATCAATACCAATTTAATATTATAGCACGAAGTATTGGTTTCTGGACAAAAATACAATCAAATAAACCAAATCATGTGGTCTGTCATCTCTTAATTTATTATTCCAAACATTCGATGGGTTTTCTGAAGAATAATTTTGTTTTCAATTTTTGAAAAAAAATTGGGCCTTGAGATCAGTTTTGGGGGAAAGTTCCATGGGAAAAATCCAATGCTAAAATCTTGAGAGCAAAGACAAAGACTCTGCACTTTTTAAAAAACAATCAATTTTTTTAAATCGAATTTTGAGTTGTGGTTGTGGGGATACTTTATTCAAATTATTTTTTGATGAAAATCTTTCAGGAAGAAATTTTTTTGGCGAAATCGGAGTGTTTCACCTACTTTCCTCGTTAGTGATTCGCTGCCATTTTGTTCAGCCCGTGTACGTGTAACGATGTTTGAGGTAGACTTCATACAAATCCGCATAAATTTTTCTGTTCATCTAAACACGTAAGTTTAGCATCCAAATCATACAATTTTCAATATCTAGCAAAAATTTCTAACACTACAAATTTTGATTAATAAATTAACAAAATTATAAACAAATAATAATATGTTCTTCAAGGCCATTCTAGCTTATAAAATAGTAAGACGTGTTAAATGTAACTTCTTATCTGTGCATATTACTCCAAATATAATTCTAATGGGGGCAGAGTCCACTCCAATTGTGTTTGTTTGTTTGTATAATCGGATTCAAAGTGCAGAGGAAAAGCATTCAGGACAGTGACCTGTCATGCTGATTGTCTTACAATCCATACACTATCAGATTGAAACAACTCCGTAATATAACTGGTTACTCATGGGATGAGATAACCAGTGCTGCCACTGCCACACGGAGCGATTAATTAATATTCGGGTGAGCTTTGTGTAGATGGCGCTTAAGGTACTGAGTCTCCAAACTGTATTCCACGGTGGGGCCTACGCGGGTAGGAATTCCACACCAGCTCTACACGACGTGTGCATGCTGGAACATCCGTCATAGGAACAACAGTCAGGCTACCCGACCAAGACGCATTACACGCCTTAACCCTTGAAAGTGCAATAGAATGTGCAAATCCAGGCCAGGCCGCCTCCCGCCCCCCTGTTTCCAGCCCGTAGGCTTGCGAATATGCCAATGTGCAGATTCTAAACTCTCGAGTACCACTGTTAACATCGAAATGACAATAGAGAAAATGTAAATGTAAAAAACGGCCACTATGCTGGAGTGCATTCCCAATGGCTTCAATTCTGGCTCCTCTGCATCCTTGGCTTTTGCAGCCAATTTGACTAATTCAACCGAGTCCAAAACGTCAGACCATTTCCCAAGAATACCTGCCTGAACAAGAGAATGTAGGCGTCCTTCCATGAGTCCGCTATCCGTACTGAAAAACTCCAGAGCCACTCCCGATTCATGGTTCAGAATCGTTTCTTGACCTTTGTACAGAAGACTATGATTTTGATTCATATATTTCTTCATGTAAAGCTCATACTGTTCCAACTCAATCGGTGTTCCAATAACAGCTGTTTTGTTGCATTTAAGAAGTTTAGGTTCTGAATTATTATACACTTTCTCTGGTGGGAACAAGTTGTACCGAACCGCTTTGAAAACATCTCCATTTTGGCTCTCCAAGGCTTTGGCTATCCAGGTGTTTGTCATTGTACATCCAGTTCGGGCATCGTTGCCCAAAAAATGGGTGTCAACCACCCTCATCTTGTCACACAGGCTCATCAATTCTTCAGTTGAATTAAAATGAATCCCATTTGTAGCAGATGTAAACATGAAGTAAATCATACAACATTTTGCAAACGCACCACGACTCTCAGCATTTTCAACAGTGTATAGTGTGTAATTCAATTTAGACAATTCAGTAAAGTTTTTTATTTTATGTATTTGTAGTGGTGCTGTAAGGTCCGTCTTCATCATTCCTCGGTATGCATTCGTTAAGACGACCACGGTGAGCATAAATGTAGCTAGCATCCAAATCATATAGGGTTGCTGCGGAATCTTCTTTTGAAATTTACCAAGATCTTGTTCAAAAACACAAATTATGAGAAGAAAGACTGGGGAATCATGTATTCCTTTGAAGTGCCAGACAACTTTGAGGACAGCCGTAAGAACACCGAAAGAGATAAAAATAGTGATCCAAAGGGGCGCTTGGAAGGGTTTGATATAGCCGTCGAATGGAGAAGCTTGGACTCGTCCATCACAGGTAATAAAATTGTAACCCACCGATCGAATTTTTATGAATGTGGCGGATGAGCGTTTGGATAATCGATCGTGTGCGTTGGCGTTAGCATGGAGCCCAAATTGCAGAAAATTAGTGTCCATGGTTGAATTAGGCATTCCTCCAAGGAGAAGCGAGATTGGGATTGTTTGTGTCAATAGTGCCAACGCCGTAGACCTGACTCGCGGGTCATTAAAATATATGTTTTCCTCAAATGGTGTCCTAGCCCAATGCACATCATGGATAGCATCATGAAGTACAATTTTAAATCCACCACAGAGTGAAATCAAGTTTTCAATATAGATTTTATTCAAGGTATGTGTTGTTACACGGCCGGTCATATTGAATTCATAATTCCTTGAATGGTTGTGCACTGTCCCTGCGTTACAAACGGCTCCAACAGTGATGTTTTCTTGAATCCTGTACATTTTGTGAAAATACAACTTTAATGAGTGAATTCCAGAACCAGATGTCGCGGTGATGTTGGGTTGTTCCTCGATGATACGTCTCACCTTCTCATCACTCACATCATCGTTATTCAGAATGATGTGTAGGAAAGACTGTCCAGGATACACCAATTTGTCCACAAACAATGGCAGTGGGAGTGAATAGTAGTAGTCGACATTGACGGTAGAATATTGTGCGAGGTAAATCCACAACTTCTTAAAGTCCGGTTGTTTAATGTTTTTTGCCAATACAACATAATGTGAAATGCAAGTATGCCTTTTCAAGAAGTGCCCAAAGTATGATTCTTTCCCGAGCATTGCGTCTGTCGAATTAATTCGGTGATACCTAATTGTAAAATTTGGTGGGTCGTTTCCGGATGTGATTACAACTGGTGTTTGAATCGGTTGAATTTCTCGAAGACAAGTGTCACTTGTTGGCAGAAGGACTTGGTTCAGACACAAATGGAATGGCGCCAAATAATAATTCAAATCCAACGTTTCGTACTTGGTGGTAGACACGGAGCTTTGTACGACATCCATGTTGATTGACGCGCTGAGTAAAATCAACACTAACTTCATCCTCGTTCGAACAATCAAACAATCGACTAAAGCAGTTCACCGTCTGCGTCTGAGCAACAAAGCTAGACCCAATTTGAAATGGATGGTTAATGTGAAATTGTAATTCAGTCGGGATAGTTTTGATTTAAGGCAAGTTCAAGTTGGTTTGTTCAGGGTTGGTACATAATACCAGCCTAACTGAGAAATATCCGTCGTCACGAGCTGGTATACTTTATCAAGATATGATCGAAAGGGAATTACATTCCCAACTCACAGTTCAATTAGAGTCGTATCTCGAAAGTTTCTTTAGTACAGGACAATTAATGCGTAGTTCGAGATCAATGCCCCCAATACTTGAAGTTCACGGATATATTGGGTAGTCGTGTTCTAAATGTAAAGCTAATTACAAGTAAGCTCTCCGTCGAAAGAGAAAATGTAGCCAGACTATAAAACTTCCGAGCAAACTTTGGTTCATGTCGCCGATTTGTGAGGGCATGGGCCTGATGGATCACCTGATAAACCTCTGGAATATTTTATCCGAACTCAATTACCTTTTCCTTTCTGTGTATCTGAAAAGTTTCCTGATACTACGTATGGCTTGGAACTGAATAGTTACTATGGGACTAATGAACTCAATACTCTAGGAACTTAAATCAGATTGCCTATGGTAATTGTGGGTGTGAGCCGAAGAACCACCAATCTCGGAATTAATTCTCAGACCTGAAGAGATAAGGTTGCTAGGCCAATCAAAATGAAATTGGTGATACCAGGATGAAAATTCCGTCCGTGGCTGTTGCAGTTTTTATTTTTCTTCACTCCAGTGCAAAATGCGAAAGGCGGAACGACTGAGCTATACAATAGTCATTGGTGTGTGTGTGTGTCTGTCTGTCTGTGAACACTCTAGTGAGACACATTTCTTCTCTGATTCGTTTCAAACTTGGTAGGTAGGACTAGGGCTAGGGCTCCTTGGCTCTGGCTAAATTCGTTAGCCAACCTGATCGGACCACTACTAGGGGTACCTGCATGGCTATTTCTACCTGGTCAACAGTCGCGCATATCTAAACTAGGATTGTGTCATCCCGTCAACGGTTGTGCCACAGAAAAGCGATTTTATCCCGCAGTAAAATAAAGGAATTTAACGGTAGATTAAGACTGAAAACACATAGTAAAATAATACCTTGCACAGTAAAATAATACCTTGCACAGTAAAATAATATCTCTCCCAGTGGAATATTACCATCTTTTTAAATGGGCGGCTCCGCCCCCCCCCTCCCCACCCCCGCTGGGGCTCAGCTCCTGGACCACGTTCGTATGCTGCGCTTCCTTTCATGGCAAAAATTACCATAGCAACGGCGAAGTTTGTTTACACCAGTTTTGTTCAGGGTCAAACTCCGCAGTTTCTATGGAAAT
>JAQFYE010002719.1:0-17194 GCA_034694305.1 Protaphorura glebata
CCTCGATATAATGAGGGTTGAAGTTGAGAGACAAATTTTACACATGCAAAACACAATATGATAGCACTGAGGAATTGTACGAAGGGATAAGGGATGTCCAAATAGTTCTTGTTCAATTCTTTGTATGCGTTTTGCAGGATCATATATCCCTTATAACGTGTGACCTCCGTTTTCAGTATTTTCAATCCGTCGTCACAGTCACGGAAATTTCCATTGGTTATCGCTAGCACAATTTCACTGTTACATAAATTAAACAATAATTAGTTCAAAAATTAATTACCAGAAACTAGAATTTATTATTACAGGTCGTACTTAACCGTTAAGTTCTAACTGCGTGGCACTTGACCTTGCAGGTAACCCAACCCTTACATTTTCTGATCCGAAGAGGAGAAACGAGTACAATTAATTATATTTACATTCACGTACATAGGTTAGGAATGAATTAAATGGCCTCCAAAGGAAAATTACAAGTCCGTTCCCCAAAGGAAAGTTATAACTGCGTATATCGTTAGCAATAATTATCAAATTCGACGGCGCAGGGCTAAACTTACGTGGACAATGCGATTCGAGCTCTCAAAGTGTAGAGGAACATGAACAGAAGTCCGACATGAACGAAAAAACTTGTCACACAGTGAAAATTTGCGGCGGCGTCATTTAGACCCAACACCAGCAGAATCAATCGCTGATTCGACCGAACTGTTGGGTATCCCATCCTTATACTCTCAGGATCAAATAGGGCATTGTATACAAGTTGAACTCCGTTCGCATAGAAAATTCCTAGTAGAATGTTTAGGACTCGCGTTGCCCTAATTGCACGTCTTTCCCTTGGATCTAATCAAAGAAATTAGCGTTCATTTTGGAAGGATCTCTAAAGGGACTGCTGGCAGTTACACGTATGTAATCACAATATGCGTATGTGGCAATTATTATTAGAAAGTCAATGGTCAAAGATCTCATGAAGTATCCGAACGGTATATGAAGATTTTGAGAGAATATTTTAGCTTCCTGAGAGACTAAACGGAATATGAAACTTTATATAGCAAAACGACAAAAGCCAAGAAGAAATTACTAGTTCCGATAGATGGAGGTGCGGTGTCACGATTCAGCGTTGACGTATATGCGGGACATGGATCGGCCAAATATTCGTCACTGGATATTACAATCAGCTGAATCATTCATATTCTGCACAAACGACTTAGAAATTATCATCTTTCAAGGTTTGTACCTACTTAAAAAAAATTATTTTGAATTTATACATTTTGAAAACATTTAGCCGTGTATCGACAATTTCTAAGCCTGTCGGTCTTTTCCTCAAAATCTCAGTTTACCTTCACGAAAATGCTAAAGCCCTGCAACAAATTGAATTTTAAGAAATTCCGACAGCGAATTCGAACAGTATATGCAAATAACGATGTGTAAATGTGCTTACGTTATCAATTTTCGAAACTTGACAATTTATTCAAAATGTTAAATTTTAGAGTTGAATTTGAAGATCTAAATTTCGAATCAAGAACTCGAAGTAGGATTAAGAAATATTATTACCTGCGGGAGATGATGCAAGGAGTAGAACTTGATTTAGAATGGCCATTAATTCCTTTCTACGTAAAAGTGTAGTCATCAGAATTCCGACGAAACCCGTGTTAACCAGGACAAAGAAGACAGAGAATATTTTGTTTATAACGGCGGACTCATTCGAAAATAGAACGATCATTGAATAGACAGAGAAACTGAGTTGCCGAATCATAACAAACCAAAAGTTGAAAATAAACCAAAGGCGATGATATGGTTTTTTTGGATCTACAACTATTGAATTTGTATCATCCCAATCAAAGGGAAGTATTTTTAAACGTGATCCAATTTTAACAATCCTTCTCATAAGATAAGTCCAGGGATCACTCCGGTTTACTGCACTTGCCGCATTGTTACATTGGGTGCGGTTAATTGCTTCAGACACTGCTGCACAGACCCAATTGATTATCCATCTAATGGTTTGGTTCTCTCCGATTGCCTCAATAGACAATTTCATAGCTTGGTAGCTAATAATTTGTTGCACGGCTGACTATTTGGGCACAATTTTTCTCTCAAATACTAAAAAGAAACACTCAAATACTTGGTTGTATGGTTTGATGTGGTTACAACAACTTTTATCGAGAAGAGTTACCTTGTCAAGAGTCAAGACAATTTCGACAGAAATGTCAGAAATTTGTCAAGCTGCGGTAAGGCGAGAAATTGAATTGAGAGGAGTACAAAAGTTAGGTTAATCTAGACTACACTTCAGATTAAATTTTGACAAGGTTGGGAGACAAAATGTCCAGTATGGCTCGTAAAAACTGTATTCCACCGAGCATTCATATAGTATTCCATGTAAGGCAATAAAATGTCTATTCTATGACCTTCCGTCCAATGTCAATGGAGATGTATTTATTCTTAAGATTACGGAGTTCTATGATGTCTGCCAACGTGGAAGGAATTTTTTAGTATGTGAATAATTCGTGGAAAGTAGTTTCTTTGAAGGGAAACCCACAATACAGAAATGTCCATATGAATGTCTTAGGTAGTCGTAATAATGAATTTACAGATAATTCTACCGTACGGAGAAACAGCTCTTGATGAAGGTAGATATACATAATGTGAATATGTAATTCCGACACAGTAGATTCTTCAAAAGGAAACCTAACTGAACGTGTTTAATCATTCAGAACTAGACTACGATATACAAAAATACAGCTTCGGCGCCGAAACTGTATTTTGAATTTTTTTTGGAACAATGCGCTCGGGTGTGTTGATCTTACATAATATAGACGTGAGATTTTGGTGGCTATTTTAGAAATATATTAGAAATAAAATAGTTGTAAACAGAGAGGAAGTCGTGACGAGAGAGCGAGGGAAGCATAGTAAATTTCGTTGACAAAATTGAGTTTGATTTCGTTGGCTTCCTACCAGTTGGTCTAAGAGGTATTGCTTCTATCCATATCATTCTTTCCTCATCAGAAACATTATTTTCTATCATTGCTTCCACAAATTTCTCTTACACAATCTTATATGTTAGGTACTAGAGAAACCGTGGTTCAAAAACGAACCAGGTAGTTCCACCCAGGTAATATTGATTGGACGTAATGAGTGGAGCGAGACCTTGACAGTAAGTTCTAGAAAAAAATGCATTATGTAGGAATTACACAGGATAGAATTCTTTACAATTTTTCGCGCGGCTTTGCCGCGCTTCCCGATCTCCCAGCGGTCTGGCGGATCATTGGGAGACCTGGGAAGAGGTCGAATGAGGTTGTCGAAGAACATCGAGTCAGGTTGTCGATGCGCTTGAATGATATTGTTGTATGAGGTGACCTGACGTGATGTGACTTGAATCCTTGACCCGGAAAGGTAGAATTCCGTTCACAGTTAACACTGAAAAGAGAGACCCATAAAAAATAGAAAATGAGTACGGTCCACTTGCTTACAACAATTAAACCTGAAAAGACTGACTACCGTCCACCAAAAGGTAACCATGAAATATTTGAGGGATAAAAAAAACGTTTCCTTACCTTTTGAGTCGTCTCCGTTGAAGTGTGACCTGAAGAGTGTGATGTGACCTGAACTCAGATTGGACAAAGGGATGGACAGGAAAGGCAGAGATCTGTTCACAGTTAACCTTGAAATGCTTCAGCCATGAAAAAGAAAATGAGTACGGTCCACTTGTTTATAACAGCTAAACTTGAAGAGATTAACTGAATAAAATAGGGAATGACTGCCGCCCGTTCCCAGGTAATTTTGAAATATTTAACGGGTAAAAAAACATTTCTTTACCTTTTGAGTCATCTCCGTTGAATTTTGACCTCCGATTTTGGTGTGGAGGTGACATTACTTGAATTTGACCTCAGATTTATAGTCAGTAAAGGCAGAAATCTGTTCACAGTCGGAACCCGGTAATGGCGTCGTGTATGTGGATGGGAATGAACATGAGAATTGAAGTGGATAGAGAAGAAAGGCCAGACTCAGCCTCTACCGCAACCCATGCCTTATGGTTTTTTTTCTCTCTCTCCCATCTCATCATCACATCCCATATTCCATCCTAAAACCCTTCCGTCCGACTCACATGCGCACTGCACTAACAAACACGACAAAATCAGCAAGGCAATTGTAAAGCAAAGAGTGAATCCCTGCAATGCTGTCTGGATTAAACCGATAAGAACTATTTTCGTTCGTACACTGTCCGTGCACTTATGGGTTATAAGTGCATGCTGACCGACACGAAACATTGGCTTTATAAGATTAATTGCGCTTCCTTACCAACTGGTTTAAGAGGTGTTGCTTCTATTGACATTTCCAAGCATATCCTTCTTTTCTCTTCATTAGGAAAATTATTGCTTCCACAAATTTCTCTTACACAATCTTATAAGTTATTGCGCTTCCTTACCAATTGGTTTAATAGGTATTGCTTCCATTGACATTTCCAAGCATATTATTCTTTTCTCTTCATTAGGAAAATTATTTGCTGTCATTGCTTCCACAAATTTCTCTTACACAATCTTATAAGTTATTGCGCTTCCTTACCAATTGGTTTAAGAGGTATTGCTTCCATTGACATTTCCAAGCATATTATTCTTTTCTCCTCATTAGGAAAATTATTTCCTATCATTGTTTCAACAAATTTCTCTTGCACAATCTTATAAGTTATTGCGCTTCCTTACCAATTGGTTTGGGAGGTATCACTTCTATTCACCCTTTCAAGCATATTATTCATTTCCTTTCATTACAAAATTTATTTTCTATTTTTGCTTCGACATTTTTTTATTTATTTTTTCATTCTTTCTTGGATTCAAGGACGCTTTGCGCGAAGTTGATTCGTAACTTCCTCAGTAGCTTCCACATTTTGTTGGTTTAAAACCATTCGATTCATGGACGCTTTACACAATGTTGATTCGTAAGCTCCTTGTCCCACTTCTTTGTTGCTTCCCCTTTGTTTTAACCTTTGCTGTTTGCGATCTGTATTATTCCCTCTGGAAACGGACATACGTAGACTCCGTGCTTAGCAGTGTACCGTTTTACAGTGTTCCAACTTTTCTTGGCATTTCTAGCCTATTACCTTAGAGCATAAACATCAGTAAGGAGCACTTTTACGAGATTATCCTGTCTTGCATTAAAACGGACACACGGACGGACGGACAGACTGAGCATCCGCAATAAGTCATTTACTAGTCATTACGTCGCACGACTAAATAACGAAATGCTTAAAATTTCTGTTATCGCCAAACTTATTTTATGAATTATAATCTAATGTACTAGGAAAGCTGTAAATACATATTTCAAAATTCTAATATATAGGGTGTTCCCGAAAACCATTTGTTTGTTCAAAAGGTAAGATTTTTCACCTTGCGTCGAAACGAACGACCCTCCGCCTACTCCTACTAAGAATGCACCAACAAACTAATAAATAAACATTAACTAGTAATTAAAGTCAGCATTAGTCTTGATTCCAACAATTATATTCCTCTTTAAGAGGAATAAAATATTTGAGCTCAATTGAGCGCCGATGACCAAGCGCGCATTTCACAATCGCCAATAACCCTACATCCAGTTCGGACCTGTTCGAAAGTAATTTCTATGTAGAGTTTGAAAGAAATCAATTTCGTTTTTGTGTAACAGATTAACCCTTCCACCTGTAGTTAGGACAAAGTTTAGAAATTACGACGCTAGTGTCTAAATGTAAGACAAACGGACATATTTCTGGAATTTTAACAAAACGAATTAGTAAATCCATATTTAATACGCTTCCCTAAAGCGAACAAAGCATAAAACGTCGTCGCTTGAAATAAGATATTACGGATCTCCTTATGCCCAATTGATTCATGAGGCATCTGTAAAAAGATATGTGTAACAAAATGAGTCGGATGATTGCTTTAACAAGCATTCGAACTCATTCAGTTTCATTGTGTGGGTGAGCATTTGTAGCTGAAACAGAATCGGCTATTTTTACATGAGTTACCTACACTGGTACAGACAGCAACATGGTGAATGTATTATCCGCGATAACACCGAAATAAGGGCAAACATTTTGCTTAAACTCAAAAAGACGACCGACGCCAATAGAGATTTTCCTTAAAGCGCGCCATTCTTTCCCTAAAGCAGTCTTGTTTGAGTGTGATACCCCTAGAATTATAAACTTTCCAGACTCCTCGTACAACTTTGAGATTGCTTGAAGGAGACTAAATTGAATGACTAATAAACTTATACATGCTGACAAGACCCCTCGGTATAATGAGGGTTTAAGTTGAGAGACAAATTTCACACATGCGAAACACAATATAATAGCACTGAGGAATTGTACAAAGGGATAAACGATGTCCAGCAAGTTCTTGTTCAATTCCTTGTATGCGTTTCGCAGAATCATATATCCCTTATTGCGCATGACCTCCGTCCTCAGTATTCTCAATCTTTCTTCACCGTGAGGAATGCTCCCATTTGTTGTCGAATGCACAATTTCCCTGTTATACAAATTAAATAAACATTAACACATAATATTAGCCTCGGTACCGCCTGGGCTAATACAAGATCATCATTTCAGGCCAAATACACACGCCATAATGCCTATAATGCCCGGGCTCGAGCATTATAGATAACGCCCGGGCATTATCTATATGGCGAGGAGTCGCAGGCATTATGAATAATGCCTAACTATACAGTGGTTACCAAAAGAAGCGAGACACCTCGACTTGCCCCAACTGCAAAAGTGCATGGGCGAGGAGCACTTGAAATTCCGTGCACTCTTGTAGTTGGGGCAAGTTGGGGTGTCTCGCTTCATTTGGTATCCACTGTATATATGACCTACAACATATATACTATAATTATTTTGGATTGCCCTTGACCGCTATTCCTAACTGTTTTGGACTTGACCTTTATTATGGAAAACCCTGTCCTTATACTTTTTGATCCAAAGAAAAACGAGGGCATGCCATTTAATGCTTGGGAATATAAAATTTGTGTGGATGAACTAAATCTCACCGTTAGCGATATAAATATATAGGGTGCCGTATACGAATTGCGCCCTACATATCTCAGAATCTAAAATAAGCAGAACCAAACCCAGTACCGCGTAGGAAAGGTCAACTCAAATGTGATCTCATCCAACATATCTCAGCTCAGTCGGAAAACGCGCTCGCGCGCGGTGAAAAATAAGAAATCAGGTATTTGACGATTTTAGGCCATCTTCTCACGGTCTTCCGTCTGATAAGCCATGAAAACTTCAAAAATTCGAAGTGCTTTATGATAATTTTAAGCCCTGGATCGACATTTTATGAGCAAGTTGATTTTGCCTCACAGTTTCGGTTTCGCGTGTTTTCAAGAAAAGTGAAATTCCAAGGCAAAATCAACTTGCTCAGAAAAAGCCAATCATGACTCAAAATTTTCAGAAACCGCTTGCGAATGTGGTGGCAGAGTTAGTTTTTCGAAATTTTAATGTTTTTATAGCTTTTTGGTGGAAGACCATGAAGGAACGGCTGAATAACGTCGAATCGTCGATTTTTTATTTTCACTTCCGCGCTGCGCGCGAACGCGCTTTCAGATGGACCTGAAATATGTCGTCTGAGATTCGATTTGAGTTAATCTTTTCAACGGGGTATTCGGTTTATCTTTGCATAATGTAGACCCTGAGATACCCACGGCGCGATGTATATTAGTTACACCGAAGAGCTCAACGCAGTTCTTACGTGGACAATGCGATTCGAGCTCGCAAAGTGTTGAGGTACATGAACAGAAGTCCGATATGAAAGAAGAAACTTTTCACACAGTGAAAGTTTACAGCGGCGTCAGTTAGACCCAACACCAGCAGAAGCAATCGTTGATTCAATTGAACAGTAGGGTATCCCGTCCTTACACTCTCTGGATCAAATACAGCGTTGTATATAAGTTGAACTACGCTTACGTAGAAAACTCCCAATAAAATGTTCAGGATTCGCGCTAATCCATTTCCACTGCCTCTTTCCTTTGGATCTAAACAAAGAAATTAGTGTCGGAATTTCAATTAGTCATTCTCATTCTTAAATTCTAAGCATATTCTCATTTCTAATATCTTCCCACTTGAAGACATGCATCGACAATTTTTCAGTCAATTGGTTTTCCCTCAAAATCCACTTTATTTGAAAAGGGTTCAATGACAATGAATGTCAAAGGTAAATCGCGCAACAAATTGAATTTCCCTCAGCAAACGTATGCAGTATGTTTTAATAACTATTGTAACTGTTGTATTTGACTAATGCTTGCATGTCAATTTTCAAAACTTGATTATTTTGTTAAAAAATTAAATTTTAGAATTGGACTTGAAGAACTAAATTTCATATCAAAAACTCGAAATTGGAATACGAATTTATTACTACCTGCGGGATATGATACGAGTAGAAGAAGTTGATTTAAAATTGTCATTAACTCCTTGGCACGTAATAGCGGAGTCATCAGAAATCCGGCCAATCCGACGTTGGTCAGCACAAAGAAAACAGCTAACGTTTTGTTTATAACGGCGGACTCATTAGAAAATAAAACGGAAATTGAATAGACACAGAAACTGAGCTGCCGAATGAAAATAAGCATAAAGTTGAAAATAAACCAAAAGCGATGAGATGGTTTTTTGGGATCCACAACTATTGAATTTGTGTCATCCCACTCAAAGGGTAGTATTTTGAAACGCGATCCAATTTTGGCAAGCCTTCCCATAAGATTAGTCCAAGAATTACTCCGGTTTACGGCTTTTGTCCAGTTGTCACTTTGCATGCGATTAATTGTTCCAGACACTGCTTCACAAAGCCAATTGATCGTCCATCTAATGGTCTGGTTTACTCCGATTGCCTGAGGTAACATCTTCATGGTTTATTAGCGCTGCTTTCGATCATTAAACAATTCCCGAGTTGGTGAGCTGCTTCTTTGACGAAATAAAATAGAAATAAAATTATTTTATTTCAGAAATAGCAACTTCTATTTGAACAGAAATGTCTGTAAACCTGAAATGTCGACAAACTGAACTGAGAGGCGAACAAAGGACAAGTCATTTTAGGCCACATTTGAAATTAAATTTTGACCAGTACGGATGACCGACTATTCAGTTCGCAGTCGACTGGTAAAAATTAAATATATTCCACCAAGCATTCATGCTGAATTCCTCGTAGCCTACGCATATTTAAAATGGCTATTCTAGGAATAATGTCCGATATGAAAGAAATATTTCATTAAAATAGTACGGAGTTGCGATGGCGTTCAACTGACGGAGAAGCAGCTTGGGTTGGGGGTAAATGTAAATAATTCGAACGCGTTAGATTCTCCAGGTGATACTACATTACTGAACCGGCTTAATCATTCACGAGGACAATGCT
Source organism: Protaphorura glebata (assembly GCA_034694305.1). Classification (NCBI taxonomy): domain Eukaryota; kingdom Metazoa; phylum Arthropoda; class Collembola; order Poduromorpha; family Onychiuridae; genus Protaphorura; species Protaphorura glebata. The sequence goes on from JAQFYE010002719.1 coordinate 9,354, forward strand.
GTGACGACTAATATCTCCGACTTTTGGCTACTTGACTACTGTTGAAATAGAAATAGATTTGTCCACATATTTGGTATACTTACTCCAGAAGATATTCACAACGATAAAGCTGACAATTCTCCTCCAGACCTAAATTATTTCCGAAACAACAGTTGAGTATGAGCATAGAAGTTCAAAAATTCTGTTCAAGTGTCTAAAAGAATGGTATCGCGTCGAAATGATGCATACTTTTGAGAAATAAAATTTCTCAGAGGTCTTCTAATTCAATTTTGATGATTGCCACGCTTTAGATTAGTAAATGCAAATATGTACATATTTTTTATATGTAATTAGTGAATACAATATTACATTTACACATAGTTACATTTATTTCTATATTAAATGCTGTATCAGTTACCCTGATATTTTAGATAAAAATTGAGTATTATAATGATTAAAATTTAATGAATGTGATGATGAACTCTCAAGCCCTTTACTCTAAAATCTACATTTGACAGACAGTATTTGTCGATAAAATTATTTGAACAATTAATTTGTGAATAAACTTGGAATATCTACCAATGACACCTTCAGACAAAAAAAAAGAGTGGTGTCAAACAACAAGAATTAGAAAGACAACAGCGCGGACAGAGTATTGTCTGCAATGACATGGAAATAAGGAAAAACATTTTGTTTAAACTCAAAGAAATGCCCAACGCCCATCGTAAGTATTCTCAGGGTTCGCCATTCCTTCGCCATCGGTGCAATTGGTGAGAGTGTTTTTCCGATTTTGACAAAGTTCTCTGAATCTTCGTACAACCGAGACGTTGATTTCAGGAATGTGAATTGTATCGTCAAAATAGCAGTGCACATTGCGCAGACAAGCGAGTAGAAAACTGTTTCGACTTCTGACAACAGTCTGACAACAGCGAAACAGACCAATATCGCTGTCAGAAATTGTGCGAATGGGTAAATGATGTCGACGAAGTCGTTTAATTCTCTGTATGCCGCTCTCAAGACCATATATCCCTTATAGCGCGTCAGCTCATTTCTCAGCATCATTGATTCAGCTAAGTCTGGGGTTGTGATTTGAACGTCCATCTGGATCCTATTCCTGTTAACCAAAAGATATCAAGACTTTACAACGGCGCAACTGTTTAGTGCAGTAAACATTTTCTACACTCTCTCTATGAAATACCTATAGGACAGTTTCCAGGCTTCGTAGCATGTAAGCCATGTGACGCATAGCACTGCATAGCACTTGCCTTGTACATTACATCACAGAGATCCGGAGAAACTCACTTAATAATTTAATACACTTGCTTTGTTTTAATTTTCACGGGGGGTCAGAAGATTTAAAGAGAACTTTTAGCGATTTTTTAATTATGTAACCGAACATGAAAACATTATAGCAGAGAAGTTAGTTAAAGGTTGAAGTTAGTTGTAATGTTAAAGTGCATGGAGGATCTCAGATGTACTCGCCAGACCGCACTGTCATCTCCGGGATATTTGCTTCAACTATAACTCTCCTATACTGACAGCTTAGAAAAACGCGAAGGTTATATGGAGGTAGATTATATGGAGAACACAATGGAGTCGATATTGAATGAACTTACAGTGATGACGAAACATGGGCTCGCGTGGTACTGAGGTACATGAACATCAAACCAACATGAGTGCAAAACACGGTGACACCATAGAATGTTAATGCCACATCCTTGACACCCAGAATGAATAGAAGCATTCGTTGATCTGCTGGAACCATAGGATGTCCGTTCCTCACCTTATTAAGATCAAATAATGCAGATACTTGTATTATGCCAACAGCAAAAAGAATCCGTTGTAACACTCCCAATACGTTTGCCGCTGCAGCCGAAACCTTGACTGCATTTGTATCTGAATTAAAACGGCACCCAGGATGAAATTTAATTATTGTAATAGAACCTGCGGCAGTGCATTGAGGATATGCTGATATGAATTCGAGGCGGAGCTGTACAAGTGATCCGTCAAAAGAGATCAAAAACTACTAAGCCATAGTCATTCCTCCTGACTTTATTTTATTTCATTAATCTCACCCATTGTTGTAGAATCCGCGGACATGATTAGAACTTGATTAGTAAAGGCCATCAGAGCTTTCCCACTCCTTAAGTTTACGAATGCGAACCCAATCAAGATGATGGTTGTCAGTAACGTGTAGGCAAAAAGAAGTTTGTGCTGGAGCGCGTACTGTCCTGACGTCAAACGGTACACCGCGTCCAATGATACAAAAAGTCGAACGATTGTAACTAACCAGAAGTTGACGAGAAATAAATAGCGATGTGATCTTTCCTTGGATTCCACAATTAAACCGCTGGTTTCATCCCATTCAAATGGTAATATTTTCCATCGCGCGCCGAAACGAACGATCCTTCGCATAACGGTTTTCCAAGCATTAGATGAATCACTTCTATTCTTCCAGAACATACACAATTCACGGATTTGTGTTGCAGCCGAAGATATCGCGGAGCGAAACAATTTGAAGGTGCCGTTATTGTTCATGGCTGAGGAATGACAATATTAGGCACAGTACTTTTGAGTTTTCCAAATTTAATTTAATCCATAATACGAAATTTTTGGACTCATTTAGTTAGGAACGAATAATAACATTCTCTACGACGAACTATGTTGCTTCTACGGCACCTTTAATACACTAAAGTGTGAACTCGAACAACATACGACACAGGTGAGTCACGTCGGTTAAATGTTTATGGATTAAAATATACGACTTTAGGTAGACATTTATTTATTTATCCATGTACACAGTACAGCAACTATTAATCCTCTAAAGTCTTGTGTTTGTTTTCTATTGGAGGATGGGCTAATAAAAATATTATTATCAGCTTAGGGAGTCAGTCACGCTTATATTTGAAGGACGGGCACCAGCCAACGCCGGACCAGTACGACAGCTTTGGGAGAATACAGTAAAGAATATAAATATTAGAGGGACTGGGAAATGTAGAAACGATTGAAATTATTCAGTAGTTTATCGAATTATAACGTGACGAAGGCAAAGAGTAGAACTCTTCAGACTCAAGGAAGTAAGCAGGAGTGGATTTCGACGTCATAAAAACGTCAGGCCTGAACAAGCTAATTGTTAATATTCTCGAACTACACCACAGTCTTCTTTGAAAATAACTACAGTGAGGGACAAAAGTAACCGGACACCCCGACTCGCCCAACATAGTAATTTCAATTGCTCCTAGGAATACGAAATGTTCAATCACAACCTGTTCCATGCGATTGGACATTTCGTATCTCGGGCCTTACGTGCAATTGAAATTACTGTGTGGGGCAATATGGGGTGTCCCGTTATTTTTGTCCCTCACTGTATTGAGCCACTTTAGTGAATATCATACATACGAGTGTAATCACCTTAACCGTGTCTGTTTTCTGAAAATATAACTTTAAATTTAAAATAAGTATACAGTGAGTATAAAATAATACAAATGAAGCAAACTTATTAATTGACGATGTGGACTTTCATTCCAAAGCGCTCCGAAAACATAATTCTGATCGGAACCTTCATTTCTTCACCTGCGCGACTTCCCACTCAGAAGAGCCTAATTACTGATTAATGTGATATCATGTAATGTATATTCGGGCCACTGCAGAATTATAAGTTATCGATTCGATAAATCAATTTTAAACAGATAATAAAACAGAGAGGATGCTGTTTACAATAATATCAAAATAAGGAAACATATTGAGCTCAAACTCAAAGAAATTACCAACACCAATTGTGATTTTCCTTAGAGTTTGCCATTCCTTTCTCAAAACAGTTGACCTCCTAAGATTTTTCCCTAATTTAGTAAAGTCTTCTGAATCCGCACGCAGCCTTGACATTGATTTGAGAAATGTAAATTGTAGAGTTAGGAATGTAATACAAGACAAGCACGTGAGCGTATAAAGCGAGTGTCCAAAATAAGGTGCTAGTATGACGAGACGACTGCATAGCAGAGAACTATAGACATAAGAAATTATGCAGCTGGATAAATCGACAAAATCCTTGTTCAATTCTTTGTAGGCTGATCGGAGATCATGAAACCCTTGTAGCGGCGTAGCTCGACCATTAATATACCAGAATGATATTCTCGCCGCATGTCTTCTTGAGATCTCAGTTTTAGTGACTGCCTGGAAGAATTTGAAACCGATTTTGGAAGAATCAACTAATTAATTACGCCAACTATATGGTATATGATCCTACCCCGGACCAATCGCACACTCTAGCCGCACCATGAAGTTTAGTTTTATGGCACCGGAGATATAAAGTACTGAACGGAATTTCTCGGAGACGTAAATAGTTATTAATTTGCTATTGCTGTGATATTTTAGCAGTTTCGGTATATTTCGGTATAAGTACCATATAAAAAGGTGTGTACAAATCCAGCAATATTTGGGAAATAACAAAAAATAAAATTTCATCACTGTTATTTTTCCCAGCCAAGCGTTCGGCTGCTCCACCCTGCATCAGTGCCTGAGTATATGTAAGATTGTATCGCTCGCAAAATTCTGTAAATGAATTCATTTCTCCGACCAACCTCCTCCTGCGCTAGTGCTTCAGAAATGCTGCAAGCTCGAGGTTGTTGACTTCACCCTACATTTACTTACATAGACGTAGCAATCTGGGCTTGCACAGTTCCGAGATACATGAAAAGCAGCCCAATATGCATGCATGATGTTACGACACCGTAATATGATCCTATCACCTTACATATTCCCAACAAGTACAGAACTATCCTTTGGTCCGAACTAACAGTTGGATATACCTTCGCCGTGATTTGAGACCGGAATAATGTCAAATAGATACTCCAAACAACAATCGCGGATGATATTCGAAATAAAATGTCCACTGCTTTTGCTGATCGAACCATGCCACAGGTTGTTGAGCCTGAAAGTGGATAATAGTGAACTACGCATTTGTGGTGCATTTTTAATTCCACATATTCCTCTTACTTACCTATTGTAGGAGATGAAGTTAGAAGTAAAACTTGATTAATAAACACACACAACTTCCTCCCACGTAGCACGTTAATCATGGCAAAACCGAGCAGGGTGGTGTTACCCAAAAAAGTAAATATCGAAGTTGCTTTGTCAACCTGATTCAACTGGCCTGAGAATATTCCTTGTAAACTATAAAGGTATGTCACGAATATCAAAATTAATACGGTCCAAAAGGTGAAGACAAAGAAGTAGTGATCTGATTTGCTTTTGTTTTCTACAATTAAACATTTGGTTTCAGCCCACTCGAATGGCAACATTTTGAAATAAGCACCAGCTTGAACAATTCTCTTCATGGTTTTGGTCCATGATGCCCGTGAAGCAGATTTCTTTCCCGAGGCAATACACAGATGAATTGATAGAAACTTCCAATTAATGTAACCAACGGGAAAGAAACCAATGATTCGAGATTGAATATTTAGAGGCATTGTTTCAGTAGATTTTAGCGGTACTGACGAACAATATTTCAAAAAGTGAAATAGAAATGTACCTCTGAGCTAGAAGTTCGGCGAGCCAATGTCTAAGAGTTATATTGGATTGAAATAACTTATAAGTCCATACATGAAAGATGGCAACATGAAGTTCAAAATTACAAACATAATTCCTCGGAATCGAATAACAGCGGAAACAATTTAGCTAAGCCTGAATAATTGTGGAGAAAACGTGTTTAGGAGAAACAACAATTATGATACCTGTAGAGATATTGGAAACTATTTAAAATATGTCGTCCCTGGTTCTGCTGGTTCTGACAACCGGGGCGGAATAGTAGGCCTGCGTTGGTATATAGAAGGCCTATTCACACTAAAAAATTACATTGATACTTTAAATAAAATAAAAGTTAAAAAATCTTCTGCAGTTACAGTTTAAATTCAATTTATTACTAACTACTTCTTGCAGGACACGAAAAAAATGCAATTCTTTTTTGCCCTACAGTTCAGATGAAAACTTCGTCCTTCATCTTCACATTTTTTGCAATCACGTCCTTGAATGAAGAATGTTCAGAAATCCTCTTGCACCATACTCCACTAAGTCACTTGCAGCACAGACCATTAACTGGCCGTACCGAAATGGACTTATGTCAGATATAGTTGGTAAGCTATGCTATCTCAATTTGGCGAAACGGCATGCAATCGCCAATGCTTCACTTTCCTGAAATGTATTAATCGCTACATGGGTTTTCGTATTTTTACAACTTTAACATAGAAAGTATGACACAATTTCAACAAATTTATGTTGGTTGAATTTAGGCTTGAAAAGTACAATAGTAATCCTGCGGTCTACGTACATATTCAGTTCATAATCAGGACAAGCACGGCGGATTGATTATTTCATATATGTTACCAAATACCACATTGATCGTTTTTGGTGAGTGCGTGCAATGAAATAATTATATGTATACAAATCAGCCCTGTGCTATGTATTCCACTGGAGAGCGACAAAAATATATCGGAATTCGACCTCTGAATCCTCTTATTATAAAATATGCAACACACAGGCTGAACACAGCTGGGCACAGCTAAGCATAACTTTTTTTGTAACTATCAGTCTGTTTAGTTTAAACAGACAAAAGTACAGAGAGGGTACTGTTTGCGATAATATCAAAATAAGGAAATACATTCGGCTTAAACTCGAAGAAATTACCAACTCCAACAGATATATTTCTTACAGCTCGCCATTCATTCCCCAAAGACCTTGGAAAAATTTCCCCAAACTTTACGAAGTCTTCTGAATACGAGCACAATCTTGACATTGATTTGAGGAATGTAAACTGAAGAGTTAGGAATATAAGACAAAACAAACATCCACTAATATAAAGCGAATGTTCCATTTGTGGTGCCAGTTTAATGACAGCAAAACATAGTATTATAGACTGGAGAAATTGTGTCGCTGGGTAAACCACGTCTATATCCTTGTTCAATTCTTTATACGCTGCTCGGAGTATCATGTAACGCTTGTAGCGGCGAAGCTCCACAATGAACGCAGACGAATGGCATGCTCTCCACGCGTGTCCTTTACTTTCCAGCTTGATTAATTTTCTGAAAACATTTGAAACAAGTTCTAAGATAGTACAAACGTGTTCCTTGAAATGGGTACCAAATTATTAATATATTCGCTTACATGGATGAAACAATATGGGCTGTGACAGTACTAAGATACATGAACAACAGTCCGATATGTGTGCAGAAAATTATAACACCGTAATATGAAGCGGCCATCCCACCTATTCCTAACATGCAAAGAGGTATCCGTCCGTGCGATCCAAATGTCGGATTTAACGTCGCAATGCTTGCAGGCTGAAATAACGCGGAGTAGAGATTCCCAACGACAAATGCACTGAAGAATACAAATAATATGTCAATTGCTCTTGCAGCTCGAACCATTCCACATGTTGAATCTGAAAACGCACAATATAATACAGGGTGTTCCCGAATAATCAATCCTACTTCATTATGCAATAAATTCTGTTCTACCGGGTCAATTCAAAAAAGATTGGACGCAAAGTGAAGCGGAAGAACTGGAAGGATTAATCAAATTTACTGCGTACGCTATTACAGAGAGGGGTACCTCCTCCAGATACGATGAAGCATTTTGGCGACTTTTTTTAACACATGACCTTACGGGCCCAGAAAAGTGGTAATTTCTGGTTTGGCATGACTACTCCCATTATGACGTCATTCTGGCACAAATTGGTATATTCAGAGCAACTCCACGTTATTTGTTGTTAGGCTTCTCGGCCAAACTTCGACCTAGAGCTTCTCACGGGTTCGGGTTCGGGTAGCGGGTTTCGGGTTCGGATCGGGTTCGGGTTCGGATCGGATCGCGTT
>JAQFYE010002720.1:0-17193 GCA_034694305.1 Protaphorura glebata
GAAAAAAGAGCCCAAAGTCATTCATATAGAGCTTCGCTTCGCTACGTTCACTTCGTTCACTTCGCTTGCTGGCTCAATCAAAAGTACAATAGAAAGTGAGTGCTATTGGAGGCAAACTAGGCGGTTTTTTTGGAACTCATCACAACATGATTTGATGATTTTGAAAACAATACGAGAAACTTTGGTTTATAAATTGAAAACTCCATTGTTTAAGCCAACTCTGTGTTCACTCTGTGTTCAGCCTTTGAAACACTTCTGAAAATTGCTTTTATGTTTATTAAACTCCAATGAAAATGTTATATTACAGAATTATTTTGGTGCGATTGTAGAATAAGGAACCGCATCACGTATACCATCAAAACCAAATTATGGATAAATTGTATCGAACCTTCTAAAAGTCATGGCAAGACCAGACAAATGTTCGTTCAAATGGAAGTTGTAACAATACTGACAAAACCTAAATAAGCAGTCAATTCTCTTGCATTGTTTCGCACCTAGCATGATATCTCCTCGACCTAAATTCATGCATCCCTGATAAATCAACAAGGTTGTTTAGACACTGGAGGAACTTAAACAAGGCAAGAGAAAGTTCTCCAATTTAGGAACGGGAAAAAACGAGTTCCAGGAGGAGCCGTCCAAACGTATATTGCCACAACAATATCTCATGAAACAAAATTCATTAAGGGAATGGAGACAAAGGGAGCATTAGTGGATTAGAGAAGGCTTAATACAAACTGAGCCAAGGATTCAGAGAAATGAATAGGGTCTATGGTTTCTCTACTCCTCCAACCTCAATCCTGTGAATGGAATTATCCTTAATGGAACATCTTTGTCTATGCGGGCAGGTATTGGTGGGTCATTTTGTGTATCTATCTCTTCTTTCCATCCCAATGCTCCTGAGGCTCATTAAATCGTCATGAAATTATCCCTCCCCTCGTCACAATTATGACTAAACTTCCCAGCGTGTGGTAGGAAAGGAAAGCTTGTGGAGGAATTTTGGACTTTTGAAACACCCTTCCTAGAATACATGCAAAAAAAGTGAAACCAGAGGCACGTACCTGGTTAGCCGTAGAGAAATAAATGGGGACAAAAGCTAGCCAGATGATACACGTCGTATACATGGTAAATCCAATATATTTAGACTCGTTGAAAGCTTCTGGGATTTTTCTGGTCAGAACAGCATAGACGGTACATACGACAATCAGACCAATGGGATATGCAAAGGCAATCGTGTAGGATGCATTTATGTACGTGTTGCAGACCACGAAATTGTCCTGTCTCGTGGGGTAATGGTGCATGGCTTGGGGTGGTTGGAGGAGCATCCAGACGATGTTGATTATCACCTAAATGGATAAAACGAGAGGTACAATTTCGTTAGTTTGCCATGGACCACCGTCCTGGAAAATTCCATGAAGTGCTCAAAAGTCACCCGCGGACTCGCGAGTTTCACCCGGGTGACTGGGCGCTTTCACCACTCTAAACGGAGAACAGTGAAAATGCGTGTTTGGGCACAAATCAAATCAGGCAATAGAATATGGTCAAATTTCAACAGTCCAAATAACCTTAAAAAGCGTCTGGGTTGGTTCATATTTCAACAAATCTTGCCTTCCAAAGCGACTTAGAAATCAAAAGTGCTGAGAATTCCAACACTTTTCCTGGTAGAAGCCAATTGCGTCATTTACTTGCATGAGCATTTAATTTACTTCTTCAAATTGAATTCAACGTCAAAAAAATTAATTAGTAAGTAGTAAGACAACTTTTTCGAACCCGCATCCCCCATTAAATGCAAGCTTTCCCATGTGATAAACAGAGCGCACACGAATTCGATCCCTTGACTGATTTTGTAAGTTGCCTGAGACGTAAGTGCACCCTTGTATTAACCAAGGAATTTAATTCGTTTAAAAACGCTTCAAATTCTCTGGGACCCGGATCTTCAGCACATACCTTGTATGTGTAGCACATGACTACCTCGATGTCAGCAAAGTTAGGAACCAATGCATTACAGCATAGATATTAAAATTTAATGAAAATGCCGCTCCCATGTGGTGTCCCTCCTTTTTAAACTGTAATAATCTTTGCTATTATTTTCGCATCGTCTTTCGTTGGCCAGCTCTACTAACTCGTCCTTCTTTGTACTCAAGTAAAATCTGTGTTCTATACGCACGTAAGTATTTAGCTCAGTTTCTTTTCATCTAGACGGAGACTTGTTAGAAGTTAGTACTATCTGGTATGTCTTTGCGTGGTGCGAAACCCCGTAAAATAGATTATCATTTCTCAAAGTCGTATTTAGCTGGGCATTATATACCAACGAAGGTTTGAAATCCTGGTATTAAGATTCAGCTCAGGGATTCCCTTGTCACGCTCATAATACTACACAGCATCACTACAGAAATCTTGTGCACATCTAAGTATAAGATCTGGCCGAGCGAATTTGGAACCCATACAGTGATTCCTTTCGGTTGTCTTTGCCTTTTCGTATCCAACATGATGGTCTAAAGAAGTTTCAAACTGACGTGGACCGTACTGGTCGAGTGAACAGGTCGTATTTTTGAGAAATGAATGTGACTGAGAAAAGCCACTAAGTTTATATTTTCGGCTATACATGCTTTGAGGTTGTCGTGTGGTAGGATTTGGTTTCCAGTACTTCATCGTACCCATTCAATATAGTAAATCGTCGACATTTATCAAATCTGTAGAAAAGCTGAACCCGGAGTATTGGCCACACAGAGCCTCAATAAATAATTGCTTGAGAATATATACTACTAATGTAAGTCTACTACTAGTTCTACCCCATTGAAACCAGGAGACAAGTAAGAACGGAGGAGATTCAAGATCAATAGGAGAAAGACACATGGGCCCATTTTTTATAGAAAGAACGCAAAGTCAAGATCGCGTCGCAATTTCACTTTTCCCAAGCGACTCCTGAGAAAATCTCAAGAATTCGTAATACCGTGTGATCAAAGTAGTCGCATGGGTTATGAGAATAAAATTGCTGGTTGATGTCATTTCACCAATCAAGAAATGCATCGTTCGTTATTGTCAACATTTAATTGAGACGACCTTGTAAAAACCGCGCTGAGGCAAGCTCAAATTCTGGATAACAATGGGTGTCGTCCGACACAAACACGAGGAATCGCCTAACGTTATATATACTAAGTAGTAAAAATCTTAAGATCTAACAATATTGATTCTGCCAAGTACTTACTTGTATGAAGAGAAGCATGGAACAAATGACCAGTTGAGAGCGTGGAGAAATGAATGATGGTCGTCTGGCAGAGCGACGTCCGGCCTGAAAGATTCTAGCAATGCGATTAGTTTTGGTGAGAAGGGCGGCGTACACGGTCGTAAAACAGAAACCTGTTCCAAACTGTTGGATGCCACAGATAATATCATTCGGTCTGAAAATACATACAACAAAACAAAAGACATGATTAGAACAGTACTTTAGAAAGAGCCGGAATTGAGCGGCGGAACGATAAGAGGACTCCTGGAATTTCTATCATCGTCGTCTCTTGTACAGTTTTCATTGGGTTCTAGAGCTAAACACTCATTCATTCATGTCAACCTCCCACGGAAATCGAATAAATGACAAACTCAAGGAGTAAGAATGGGGAGAAACAAATGATTCTCGAAAAAGGTATTTGTAAAAGACAAGAAGTAACACGCGGGAGTTCTTGATGCTACTATTACCAATATAGCAAACTAACCTACTATTGGAGATATCATATCTTTTGTTCTACGACAAGGAGTCTGAAAACAATGAAACTCATCGTCATCGTCATAATCTTAAGAACAAGAGTCCTCGACAAGACACGAGTGATGGACTGGATTGGTTGTTCGCCCTGCTACGACACTGGCAAGCTGAGTAAAGAGTTTGTTATATTTCGCCCATATTAAAACTGAGGACGGGAGCCATCAAATTATTACGGTGAGACGACTAACGTAGCGTGCAAAGACATGGAGAGGCGAACTATCCTTTGGGAAATTATAGTGAAATTGGATATGAATTGACTTATTAGTAAGGCGGCTGTGGTGGCAGTGCGATGAAAGTGGTAGAGTCACCTACAAACAAGAACATTTCACGTCTAATCAAGTATCTTCCAGCCGTTGTCGTCTCTCTTCGCCGACGAAGCTCTAGTTATTATTACTCTCATTTGGGATGCATGCATGCTTGGAGAAAGCATCCCACGTAATGAAAGCGGAGAGAAATTGACGTTCAGGTTTAATAACATGAGGATGAATATTTTATGTTTGGGCGGGATTACTCTAATTTAAATACACAATCCGAGGAAACCGCAAACTGTCTTCATTGTGGGGAAAGTTGACTTTCACCAGCATAATATCTAGCAAGGGAGCCACTAACTGCGTTCACAACTCAGCTGAATTTTGTATCCCCTAATCCCCTTACTTTATAAGAGTTAAATGTTTTCAGTTGAAATCAGAATCAAAAGTAGTAGGCAATTGACTGGTTAATGAACCGTATTTTTTGTTAAGTCACCGCTGATTTTAAGAAATCTTCGAGATCATCCAGATCGTCTTACATGTATGAATTTTGTTATGAACAGGTCCTTCTAAGATAACATCACGGGATGTGAATTATCAGTTGACTAAGCCTGTACAAAGCCGTCCTGTACAAAGCTGTCTGTACAAAGCTTGCACAGACAAGCTTTGTTTAAGATAAAAGGGTTTGAACGTGACAAAATTTGATGCAGATCGATGTCCTAAAAAGCATCAACGGATTCTCTTAAACATGGAGAGAATCAAATTAATTCAGCCATACATGTTTTACTGTCTTGAATACTTGTTAATTGCGTGGGGGTGTAGGTTCTGAACGAGCAGAACTTTCTACACCCACTCTCCCGCCTCCGACAGTCCTTTGACTCAGTCTGTTACTATTAGCCTTCAGAGGTGCATCAAAGGCAAATAATTGTAAGCATTCAAATAGTCAACGAATGTTGAAATATTTAATATTATTCTAAAGAGAATTATGAATGAGTAATTTAGTTTGACTCACCGAAAGACGACGAAAAGGAAAGTTAAGGCATAGCAAAGGAAGAGTCCACAGAGTAGGACGTAAGATAACTCGCGTCCGGAAGCCCTGACCACCTGGAAGGTGAACGGAATGACTTATAACAATTTGATAAAAAAAATACCGGAAAACTTCTGATAAACCCCGATCTCTAATTGAACCCGTACAATCCGGGTACCTTTCCCTACTTTCTCCATGCACCAAAGAAAATTACCGGAGTGTCATTATGAAGCATGAACACACTAAAAACAAAGAGAGTTAAGAGAATTCCAGTCCCAGCGAAAGTCATGGCTCCTATTCCCCAACCACTGCGGAAAAAGAAAACGAGCAAAAAGGCATATAACATTACGAATAAACAATGTTTTATGATTCCCTTAGACATAAGAATGATATTAATGTACCACATTCTTTGAAATAAGAAAGTCTAGGTATAATATTACTATACTACATATCTTTCTTCTGATTGCGTGCAACCGCACGTACACATGAGCCTTTCGTTCATCCTTTCGTGCCAACAAAAACCGTCACAACCGGAAATCTTCCCTCGTCATCTCAATTTGTCTACTGTGAGATGAACCCATGATGCGGGAAATGCTTTCCCTGACACAAACCTACACTGGTACTGCATACATATATATTCAAGTAATATCACCAGTACCTTCATATTATTTACGGAACAGCTCACAACGGGGACAGAATAACAAATGTAGTTTGGGAGTATTGCTACACATAGTAGCGTTGGTCTTGAGAATCAAACGGAAGGTTGGAATGGAAGACAGACAGAAGGACAGAACAGACTGTGTTAGTATGGAAGGAAGAGAAGTGACTATGTACTCCCGTGCCGTGGTTTTACTTTCAAAAGGACAAGAAGAATCCGTGTGAAATGTTCTAGAACCAGATAAAACTGGAAAGAGACAGAGTGGTGGAGAAAATACTCTCATTTGTCAATTCTGGGCGACTCTTCTTTTGTGGCTGCGTTGCCAGGCATCAGGACAACACAAGCCACTCTTGATCTTTTTGTTTTAAGAATATACTACACTTTAATAATGTCCAATGCAATGCAATATTATGCTTCAACCAAGCCTGAAATGAAATCTAGAATCTTTGTCGCCATCACCTTGCTTTCTCCAGCTTTCTCTTCCAACCTTAAGGCTGTTCTAGTCCCAAAGGCTTTATTTCCCGTGACATTCAACTACAGTCGTAAGTAGTCCGAAGGACATTATTTTATATCATTTCAATGTCAGAAGGGCTTGGAGTGGACCTTTTTAGTACTCAATTCATTTAGTCACCACTCAGCCTACATGAGCTAAAAAGAAATTGTGAAGACTAGGTATTATGGATTGCATACAATGGAACTAGTCAAAAGTTGGCTTAGGAATTATAGTCATTTTGAACATCAAACTCGGGTTAAGTTTATGCCTTGTTCAAACCCTACACGGAATTCCGTTGTTTACTTAGAATTGGATAAAACGTGTATTGGGGAATTGAACTGAGTTGACCTGAGACGACTTGCAGGACTATTTGAAGGAACCTGTCGGAGGCAGAGCAAAGGGAATCTTAGAAAATCTAAAAGACGAGTCATGATTACAAAAACGCTACGTTGTCTTACAAATTTTTGTACTTACGGTCAGAGACAGGAAAGGAAATCATGAACTGCCCGCTATTCTGTACTTTACATGCGCCTGTAAAATTTTGAAGGCTTTATGTTGTAGAAAGATATGGATATTATCTCACCTCGTCGGCTGCAGATAAACTTCTGGAATTGGAAGACATTTCACATTATTCAGGTCTGGGAATGTGCCCCACGCACATGTAAAGCAGGAGCTTTCGTTTATTTCGTGTCGAATCTGATGAAGAAATATATAATAAACCCATGAGTACAAGAGGTAATAAGAATTTTCGACGTTAAGCACCAGTGAAACGTTGAACTGAACTACACTAAATCTAACAGACCTGACTTTCTCTTCCGTAAAGATTCTGAAGAGGCTTAAAACTGCATGGAAGTACTATATGCTGTTCATAGTGCAACTAATAAGCCTTAGGATTTATTTGGAATAAAAGTTCCGGATCAGAATCCAAGCTTACAGCTAGCTACTTATTCGTAAAGCTTTCCCGTGGGCAAATAAAATGTGAGATAGCGTTACTTGATCATTTCGGCATCTGCTGCAGCTCCAGCAACATGGAATACCTACGACGATCTTCTTGGCTTCACCCGGTCCGCAAGCATCACTACAAACTGAGTTGGGGGGTGTTGAAGTCCCATCAGCGAACTGAATCTCTGGAAGTTCAAATTAATCCATTACACGGGTGATTCATCCAATTACAAAATTATTTGGACGTTAAGTCTAATGCGTTCGCCTTTCCTATCACTCAACGGAATTCAGATTTGGAATTATGTCACTTTTCCCGAAGATAATTCTCTTATAAGTGACCGAGTTCAGTTGAGCCTCTATTATATTAATAATTCCTTCGAGATTTAGTTAATCGCTCGAAATGTACATTTAACATTCATCTCAGACCACGTCTGGATATAAAGTAAAATGAGCAACGTATGTAAGAAAACGGAAGTAACTAAATTAATGAGTCGAGCTCAATTGATTAATGACGGCATGCCATGCGGTGAGATCCGGTTATGCGCTCAGCTTTATCCCTGTAGTGAAAATGACAGTCAGTCGTACAACAAAATTGGCCAAATAAATGTGCGAAGCTTATGACATGACTCCTTTCTCCTCCGTAACACGACAGATTACATTTCTAGCTGGTACGTGTGTAGAAGACAGACGTTCTGGCCAGGTCTAATTACCACTGACATTTCCAGAGAGACCGAACAACCCAAATATCTTAACCGTAAGAAAATGTCACGTAAGCAGGCATTCCGCCTCATCTAACGAGCAATGAAGATTTGAGACGGCAGGAAAATACTTGGGGGGAAAGGTTCTCATATTTGATGAGAAACAAACATACATAGGAGACATACATAGTAGAATTTCCAAGAAAGAAGATGTTCAAGTCGACTATAGTCGTAACCTAAACTGACGACAGATAGTAGAAGCTCCGATTGTCAGGCAATGTAATGTTATGGTTGGATAAGACCGTGAGTCTAAACCTACAAATGTTCTCATAATCAAGGAGAAAACCCACCACAGAAGTTGAACATTTGGTATAAATCGTTAATGGATAAACACGGAGCATTAGGAAGGGTTATATTACAAGAACAAAGGAAGAAAAAATTAAGTTTGAGTACAGACAATCGTAAACCGTATGTTTCATTCCATCAAACACCAGAAAAGATGTTCATTAGCGTCCTTACAGTGGACCTCCAGTTTTTCCTTATATCTTTTTTGCCCATTACCCATTTCTTCGGGTTTCGCTTCAAACCCGACGAAAAGTTATTAAGGGAGGAAATGGAGTGTGCAACCAATCCTGCGTTGTGTTATGTTGTGCCTAGTCAACTGGGGAGAAACAAGAAATAGAAGAAACGGAAAAAGGTATTTTCTCTTCGTTTATCTCCAATGAGGTTCCAGCACAACATTTCCTTTCCAAAGGAAAGGAAAAGGATAAGGAGTTCATGGAATGTTTTCCTTTCTCTTCCATACCAATTGCCACATATGTCACGGGCAGTTCCTAGTATTTCATGATTAGTTAAAACATTTATTCTATTGAGCGTTAGTTAGTTAGTTAATATTTTTTACTAGGTCAGGAATTTCGGAACAACTGTTTTCAACATTTAGACCATTTTGCCAACAAAAGAATATCAAAGCATAGTACATTTTTACAGAAAATGTGTACCATTTACGTATGTGGTTTGTGCAGACAAAGCTCATTCACAAACAATTATACATAATACCTCAACAACAAAAATAACAAAAGTACTAGCTTAGTATACCAGTGTAGAGAAAGTAGGCTTCAACTCTCATTCAAGATTCGTGTCTCAAAATTTTCCTTCAATAATATTTGCGTAAGAAATGCAATCAAAACATCCTGAATGCCTGTATGATTGTTTTGCAACCCAACAAATGTTAACAGTATAAAACAATGCAATCATTGTTATGCATCGGAGCTACGAAGATAATAACTCATAATTGTAATGAAATAATATCATTGAGTTAAAATACTGCAGGGCTTTGTGTAACAGAGATAAAGTTCTTAATATGACTCTTAGGAATCTAATTTAATCCAGAAAAATACAATGGCTATACAAATCCCGAATTATCGTAGACCTCAACTTAGTATCCACGCTGACCTCCAAACATTAACAGATACTATATTTTCGAAAATATTGACCACAATTACATAGCGTTACAGCATAATTCAGTGTACTGACTACATTGAATAAGATCAAACAATAGATAAGTACTGGGGTGTAGTTCTGATCATCGAAAATATTGCTTACGATGTTAATTGTATTTTGATTTGGAATTTGCAGCAGTTATTCATTTATATTCATGTTGGGTGTAATGTTTTCATTTGTGACTGGTTCACTGTCCAGTATATCATTGATTTGTTATCAAACATGGTCATCTTGTTTACAACAGTTCACTCTGGAAAGAGTGACCAAATAAGAAAAAGCCTTTATTAGTTTGTCTTTCTTCTCAAGTAGGGTTTGTCTATTTCAATGAATTGTCTGTAACACGTGTGTTTTGTACACGACTGCCGTGGACAATTACCACAACATGATGACTATTTTCTTCCATTCTTTCCTTTTCTCTGGTCCCGGCAGGTACGATGACTATACATGTTCTGTGCAGACACAAAAACAAACTACAATCCCACGCTTCCGAAGACACAGGACATAAGGTTTGAGAGATAAAATCAAATTCCAGGTTTAGATTCCACCAACATCCTCTCATGAATATATATTTGGATATTTGGTATGTAGGGCGGAATGAAGGTGAGATAAGATACTTATGCAGAACAGTCCAATACAATATGTGTTATCGTAGATTCTGACAGATATCTCTTCTTCCCCATTGTGACATCCTTTCCTGCATGGTCTCACAAATTCAGAAAGACTGGGAATATAGAGTCTCCTGGCTTATGGGCATTGACTCGAAGATAGATTTTAGAGCCGGATTCCTCAACGTCCTAGCGTCTTTGGAATTCAGATTTCCTAGCTAGAGAACATGGATTTGACAAACTTGGGCTCGTACCCCTCAGCGTATGGAAGATCCGGAAAATTCCACCGGTTTAGCACCACGGAACGGATGTATTATGACATATTTTGAAAATTCTAAAGTATTTACTATTGAATCACTACGACAGTTGAGGATACCAACAAGTTACATTCAATATTTACATTCAATATTTAAAACTCTCAAGGTAATCTGGTTACCGTAAATGACCTAATTGACCGCTGGTGCTTAATACAGCGCACAGCTGTCTGCATGTAACCTAATGGAGAAAGTGGTGAAAGTCTTTAACCTCTGAATCCATCTAAATGAAAAGAACGCAGGTGCTCTATTAGGTCATTTACGGTAGTTAGTTTCATTTAATGTGGTCGAGAATTTCAGTCCTCACCAGTGTCAACATTCAGAAAGGATGTTATGATGAAAGGTGCTTCGCAAATCCTAAACAATCACCTATTTACTAATACGTACTAATCAAAAGTATTTGAAAGAAATAATTATTGAGACTCCGGTTTCGCTCCAGTACTTTGAGTTGTAGTTTCGTAAATCGTAATACTATCTAGCGTTTAAGCAAATATTAAATTGTATTCCGTGTCCATTGGGCATCCTTTGTATGATTGATTGATTGATTTATTGATTTATTCAACTGTCAGACCGATTTCACATACGTGTTCTTTAAGCCACGGGGACAGACTACTCACTATTTTATATACATAATAATAATAACCACTCATAATAACACATAACATACCAACACTCCATAACCCTTAATACTTTCAAATTACAACATCATTACAATTTCAAAAACATATCAAATCAGTATGCAATCTCATTTATCATAGACGGACCGGGTCACAATTGGAAAAATTACCACCAGATAACACAATAACTATCCATTATCATCAAATAGCTGAGTAACAATTTCCAAAAAATCAATAGTTAATGATTGTTCATCAATTTCAAGTCTTCGATTTATAAAAAGTACATTCTTATTTAAGATTTTGACCAGTTTGAGCAAGAAAGGAATGCTAGATTCGTAGATGGCATCTGGGAATAATGGTGTTGACGGAATTGACGGAATGAATTCTGGCACACAAAGTGGGCAAGCCCAATTTAAATTAACTAAATACTTACAATAAGTTGAATCAGACCTTGTCATCACTCAAGTATGTGTTCACATTAATTAGAAATATCAGTCTGACTGTAACATAAATTCTTGTTACTATACCAAAAATAAAATCCCACAATCCTGCTCTTTCTTGTGAACATCCTGTACTTTCAAATTATTTGTATTTAAAATTTACAATTTTGGGACCAACATGGATTGTTTTTCCTCCTTCCTTCCCTACCAATAGTTAAAGTCTTGTCCTTGGCAACCACACAATTTTATAGAAAATTGAACATAGATGTGTATATACCATCAGAAAAACAGTCAACTTTGTAACAATTAGTTCTGGCAGAAAATCGAACACATAATCTCTGCATTTGATGGCAAAAATAAATCCACTGAGTGGTTTTCTAAACTCAATGAAAATTCATTATGCCTTATGTTTAAATTTTAATTATTTTCCTTTACTTAAAAAAAGAATTCCCATACCAGGTGTATAGAGAAATTATAATGGATTGTCCGTAGTACGCAACACAGTGTCTCCATCTCTCAAAAAATCAGATGTCGAAATTTTCAAATCAGATTTCGCACAATTCGTATATCTTAATTTTTCCTGACAGCCATGTGTTGTAACGTCGTTCCATTTTATCTGAAATTGAATGCACCCTTTGTAAAGGAGAATAAAGCACTAGAGAAAGCCACCATATTAGTAGTAACACCGTGCATTGCCTGCTCCAGTGCTCAAACTCGGAACAAAGCGAAGCAGTAACGAAAGGAAAAATGTGTAGAAACTATGACAAGGTGATTAGACGATACCAAAGCGCACAATTAACATTTCCAAAATTATATTTCATATGTACTGCTAACGTTTAAGTATTGACTAAGGCCCTTATCACATATGCATGTAGAATTGTTTGCGACTTGTTTCAATTATTAGCTGTATTTCTGAGCAAGTACTACATTTCTAAAGTTCTGATATCTATACTACTTTTGATAATTTGACTGCCGTTTAATAATTTTTGAAATACTCGTTGAATACAACTTAATAGTCAGATCTATTTGCTTGATTAATTGTAACTCAACTAAATTTTTGAAGTAATTGTAATTGTTATTTAATTACTTTCAAAATCTCTGAAGTAATTATGATTGTAATTTAGTTACTTTCGCTACTTCGACACCTAATTGTAATTCGTATTTAATTACATTTGCGAAGTAATTGACCCAAGTTTAAATTTACCAAAAAATAGTGTATACAGCTCCTTGTGACAAGTTATTTGAAGCAAATCAACGCGGACCAGTCCTTCAAGCAAATTAAAAAACCACTTTAGAGATACATATCAAAATTGGATGGATTTCTTGATTTTCCAGAGTTACAAAATAGATGAATTGATTCTTTGATGCCACAATTACGATACAACTGCCGTAGTGTTATCGAGAATTGGTAAGTCATGATTCACCATAAAAATACAAATCATTAACCTCAAACTTGTTCATTAAATGTTTTTATTGAAAATGAGCAAAGATCCTAATAATCCACTTTGACTTCTCTTTCGCAAACTAACTACTCCTAGTTAAAACTGGTCTAAGGAGGCTTGCTATGTATGCCTTTCAAATTTTTGAAAGGATAAACAGAAAAGATATACAGAATTTACAGCGAGATGGAATTTAGAACCAGCACCACCAATTTGTTTTATTCCTTCAAATCGTAAACAAAGAATTGGTATGTTGTAGTATACAAGACGCTACAGAGGTCTAAATAGAGAAATTGGGAAGAATAAAAGTGACGTGAAGGTTGTCAAATTTTTATTTAAATTATTCAACATGCTGAACATAATCTTTTGCGAATTTTTTATATTAAGAGATTAAATTAAGAATCAGACTCACTTGAAGATTTTCTGAGTCGGTAAATATATAACGACGTTAATAAGCAGTTAAAATGGAGGATGCGAAATCCATCACATTTCCAACAGTTTCATCCATTATTAACCCGAAATTTTTAACACACACATTGGATCTTATTTCCATAAACAACCCTATACTTCGAAAACCACCGAACCGAATGAGGAACGAAACTATGTATTTATTTTTTAGATTTTCTGTACCTTTCAATATTTCTCTGCCGTCTCATAATTTCGGAAATTTCTATTAAAACATTTTTAATAATAGACTTTTGTTCTAGCCGAATAATATTTAACCATATCGGAGTGAAAATTAATTCCTGGCTGGAATGTGAATTCGTTTTATTGCGGTCAAGCATTTCAGCTTACGCTGTTGTCAACACTCAGATCCGGCTTTAAGAAAATCGAGAAAAATAGATATTGTTCTGTTGATCTACTGATGTGCATAGTAAGTAAAAGACAATCGTTGATAACCGAATCGACTATCTCTGTGTTAATTGATTTTGGAAATTGAACCTTCGTCTAAATTGTACGAAAATATTTAAAGGATTGTACCCCTTGAACCAATCATAAGTTCGATCACTACTACAGTTTAAGATCGGGGATTGTTGGCTAAATATTACTTCCACGCACAGACTCAACTGATTTTCATTACGATGCTGAAAAATTGAAATCTAATTGTTAGGTTTAAGTTATGTATAAAATATAAAAGAAGAAAGTGGATTTGAGATTTCACACATGTTCACGTTTCAACATGTGTAAAATTTACTTTTCTCGACCAGAATTTGGATTCAAACCATACTCCTAATTCACCAGGCCGAATTTTATATTTATTCAATTGTTGTAGGAATGGAAAAGAACATTTAAATTCACAAGTTAGGTCCGGCCCGGACAATCGTATAGTAGAGAAATCGGGATGTTAAAAGAATTCCGGAAATCTTAAAGAATAATTATATTTTGTGAATTCTATTGTATATGTTAGGCTCAAACCCCGAAATCGCGCAATGAGCGTTTAAAACGACCAAACCTAGGTTTGGTCGCCTTGCTTTTACCAGCCGAAAATTTCAGCATTTGGCCGTCCAAACCTAGGTGTGGCTCATTTGGGATTTGCCAAACCCCGAATTCCCGTTCTCAGAGCATAAATTCGGACTTTGGTCAATACTCAAACAACCAAACCTAGGTTTGGTCAAAATGACAAAACCAGATCCCGTTTTCGAATGAAAGTTTTCTAAGTCAAGGCATCTTTCTTCACGCCCGTCACTTCCAAAGGTCGTAGAAAGTTTGAAAAGTCACGGAATTCAAATTTTTACAACTGTTATGTCAAATATACAGAATACAGAATAAAATAATTTTTTTCAAAAAATCTGTCGATGCCACTTTTTTGCAATAATACTTTGCAATTTTTAAAATTTTGTTCGACCGGTTTGGAGAAAGTCGATTTTACGCTGCCAGGGCATTTGGAATGAAATTCTGATTTTTTTCACCAAAATGCCCTGGCAGCGAAAAATCGACTTTCTCCAAACCGGTCAAACAAAATTTTAAAAATTGCAAAGTATTATTGCAAAAAAGTGGCATCGACAGATTTTTTGAAAAAAATTATTTTGGGCATGTTTTCGCAGCAGAAAGCCTATTTCTCCGGGTCTTTTCTTGCCGTTTTTTACTTAAACACTCCTCAGCGCCGGTACGCGAAACGGATTTTCAAACAAAGTAGCTCCCTAGATCCGCAATAAGATGCTCTACAAAATGCATATCTCACTACTTGTTCCGCTCCCCCAGATCGAGTTGCAGGGGCGGTGGCAGAGGTTATTCTGTATATTTGACATAACAGTTGTAAAAATTTGAATTCCGTGACCTTTCAAACTTTCTACGACCTTTGGAAGTGACGGGCGTGAAGAAAGATGCCTTGACTTAGAAAACTTTCATTCGAAAACGGGATCTGGTTTTGTCATTTTGACCAAACCTAGGTTTGGTTGTTTGAGTATTGACCAAAGTCCGAATTCATGCTCAGAGAACGGGAATTCGGGGTTTGGCAAATCCCAAATGAGCTACACCTAGGTTTGGACGGCCAAATGCTGAAATTTTCGGCTGGTAAAAGCAAGGCGGCCAAACCTAGGTTTGGTCGTTTTAAACGCTCATTGAGCGATTTCGGGGTTTGAGCCTAACATATACATTCATACAATCCTTATTAAAATACCTCGTTTGAGAAAGAACGTAAAGTAAAGACTTTCTTCATTTGACATTTAAGCTACTTCCCGTTCCGTAATGAAAGTGAGAAGATAACCATGCCAATCACTCCCTCAACCGGTTTTCAGTCTAATTTGATGAATTCATAACTTTGCATTTTAATTAAAAACTAGTGTACAGCGCGGCCTTACGGCCACGTCAGAAAGAAAACAAATGAAATAACAGAGTCGTAATTCAAACAAAATATTTTAATTGCATCTGGTTGTTATGCAACCTTAAAATATTTACATCCATGCAGTCTCGAGCATCCACTAATCGTTTACTCACATTTTGTCAAAACATCAACATCGAAATATTTTAAAAAATTTGCCTCAATGTGTAAATCTCTATTTAACCTCACAATGTTAATCACTACTGTCTCAATGCATAACCTAACCGCTTACTCACACTTCCTTAATAAATCAACACATTGATACAAACTAACCTTATTAATAAAACGAAACATTTTAATTGCACTTGGTCGATATGCAACCTCGAAATAATAACATCCCAACCATCATTCCCTATCTTCTGATACGCCAGTAAGGAGTGTCCCCTGGAGATCTAAATTTTTTTCATCAATACTTATGAAACACCCTGTAGAATCCAATTTATGATATAACATGTTGTGTAGTCTATTTCCCGTCCTCGTAGACTCCAGCAGTGAGTTCCGTTTTGACGGGCTATCCCGTCTGACCTACACGGGCCAATCCCGTCATTCCCTGGCCTGTTCCGCCTGACCTACCCTGGCAAATCCTGTCATTTGACGGCGAATCCCGTCTGACCTGCACGGGCAAATCCCGTCATTAATTGGCCTGTCCCGACTTACCTGCCCCGGCAAATCCCGTCATTCCATGCTGAATTCAGTGACAATCTTTTTGACCTAACCTTTTTTTATTTGTTGGCTCCACCCGTTCAGAGTTGTTCCTAAAACTATTTATTTAGTTGCTGAAATTATTTATTTAGTTGCTGAAACTATTTATTTAGTTGATGTTATTTCTTTATTTAGCTGCTCAAACTGTTTATTGAGCTGCTAGTTTATTTATTTAACTTCTGCTTTAATATTAACCCTTAAAATAATACACTAAAGTACTGCACAGGAATTTTGATACTATTGTTTCATCCCAAGCGCCGGTCAATAATTTCAGTAAATTTCGTTGAATTGTGTAAATTCAAGAGTAGATTCGGTGATGCAGTTGGTTAGCCAGAGAATCTTAGTCGGTCGTAAAGTATTTCCAAACAAAAAAGCAATCTAGAATCATAGACAAGGTGAGTTGACATATTTTCGGAACAATTATACAGGGTTTCCCAAATGAATGCCGCAAGTTTCGAAAAATCACAGCTTCCAACATATGGACCATATTTTAAAAAAATGTTATTAAAATTTTGAAAGGACTTGTCTCTTTTTACGATTACGACATATTCTCGCTATAACGAGCTTTCTCGTTTTTACACTCCAGGAGCCCAACATCGTTATTAGCATACGACATTTCGAAGGTGTATAATCTCTTAATTTCATAAAAAAAAATCTTGAAATTTCAAAAGTTGGAATTTCAACTGAATTTAGGAAAACTGAATTTTTAAAATGATTTTTTAAATATCGGAAGGATTTGAAAAGAGATATTGATTAACAGTGGAATTCAGTTAACAAACCATCGAAATGTCTCATGCTAGCTAACGTTATAAGGCATTCGAAGTGTAAAAATAGGAATGGCCGTTGAATAATTTTTAAGGTGTGAAGAGACTCCCTATTCCAAAAATTACTCAAAAAGAAATAAGGAGGCGTGAAGAGATTTGTTGTTACGAGTT
>JAQFYE010002721.1:0-17193 GCA_034694305.1 Protaphorura glebata
TTTTTAGAGTTAAGCTTCCACACTTTAATGGCCGCTCCGTCGGTTCTTTCTAGTGTCAATGGATTTTATAGTATTATTTACACAAGGGTTTATTACGAACTATTCCATAAGTGTGGGAAAATCCTCAATCGTTTCCAAAACAGGTGCCATATGGAATTGCTGACTAAACCTGGCCATCGGATAGTCAAACAACTACTGCGCTTTTTCCTTACCACTGCACTGTAGACTGATGTTCTCGTTAGATTTATCCGAATTGATCGAAATTAAGTGGAGATTAAATTGCAGTTACAATAAAAACCAATATGATCATTGACAATAAAGAAATGAAATCTAATGGAGGACTGACAATTATTTTGTGCATTATTATACACAATTATATTATTTTCTGCACAAATGCGCCGTAATTATTTCTACGATACACAAACCACCATTCTATACTGTGACTCCGTTTTGTCACCTGTAATAGCAATAGCAAATAATGTAATAGCAAATTTTGTAATAGAGGAAATCGAAATTCAAAAACACTTTCAGTGCAACAGAGTGCGGGTGTTCAAGCTGGCTTTCTACTTTTACTTCCTCTTTGCTCTTGCTTGGACAAATGAAACGAAATACAATTGTTTGGCGTTGGTACAAGTGAATTGAATTTTGGTTAGAAGGAATTCATTGGAGTTTGAAGACTAGAGGAAATATACTTGAAAAACTTTGGGTGAGGCTGAAAAGTAGAAAATGAGAAGAGATTGAAAATGGAAAGAAATAAGAGACGACAGATACAATTCAAGAAAAAATACAATAGATTTCTGTGTGGAGAAAAATACTTTTCAGTTCGAACATACACATAGGGAAACACACAACACAATGGATGGACCATCTCTATTCGATCAAGAGTGGCACGTATAAGGAAGAAGGCAAAAGCAAAGACGGGTTTTCCACCACAAAGATATTCAAAGGACTTCTTTTTTTCACATTTTTCTCTCGACTGACCCACACACTCTCACATATCAATATTGGAATTGTAGGGTCGACTAGCCTCATACGGAAAGAAATGAAAATGAAAAGTATATTGCTACTCAAATATCAAATTTTATACCGGAAAAAGATTGAATGAAATGGTCTCTCATTGTCAATATGCAAGTGGGCAACAATATTATTGAACTAATTCTCTCTGTGGTGGTTAAAGTACATTTTCAGCCCTATTATTTAGTAGTGTAACCTTCCCTAGGCCGACTGGAAATGAAATCTCAAACGAACGAAATATACCGGAATATTAACGATACATTACTTTGAATGTCGTAATGTTAATGCGGATATTATTTATTTGAAAAGTTCATTTTGATTTCAAGAACAGTTACGTGTTGAAGCCCCAATTAAGCACGACAGATGCACTTTTACTACCGGGTTTGAATTCGTACATTGACAATTGAAAACATTCCATTGTAAAAAAGCTCGTCAATACGATTCCCGCCACAGAATATGTATAACACAAGTTCACTCATTTAAGCACTCAAGAATTGTTACCACCACCCAATCCATTTCTTTCCACTCGCTTCAAAATGAAAACTTGTTCAATCAACAACTAACCGAAACTCATCTCATCCCGTCAGCACAAGGAATCATTATAAAGAAAAATATTATACAAGCTGAAAGGACTTTGTTGTTGAAAAAAGAAACGAATTGTGTGGTATATCCCGCAGACATACATTCTTACATTAAGGAAGGCCCTACTAGTTAGTTTATTTCCACAAAGGCAAACCAGAGCTAAAGTCAACAAGGGAATATACTCATTCATTCTAAAACTTCTATTCCTGCCTTCCTTCCTTTTATATTTACAACGACATAGACTCCTAATTTTTTTTACAACCTAACCTTCAGGACCAACCTACCAACTCCAATACTAAAAGTTGCTAGTAAGGGAAAAGTCGGCTCTTAGCAAACATTAATGCCAATTAGAAGAATCCGACGACGTGGGGAAAAGGAAGGAAGGAAGGTTCTGTTCCTACCTACAAATACATGAATGCAAAAGTAAACTGAACTTCCTCAAATGAAAGCAGCAAATAAGCAATTTCTGATGAGATGACGAAAATTCAAGTTAGGTAAAAAGAAACAGTGTTTGTGCTTTCACCAGAAAACCCCCAAGACCATGGAAGCACGCACATACCTTCTTTAGGTTCTTTATTTATTCACCTCGTTAAAAATTTCCCTGCTGCTCTCTGCTCTCACTTAATTTCTCCATACACACACTCAAGGCTCCAATTGCGCAAAGATCACAATTCTAAAACTTGGACCCTTTTCATACAAGACATTTGGCTTGAGGAGAAGGAAAACTTATTACTTCAACCCATTCCTTTCCTTTTAACCAACTGGCTGGTGTTTCTTTAAGTTCTTTACGTTAAACAAGGTAAGTCGTTATGCGACACACATTTATATTGCATTCATGCACTAATATGTTACAGGGAATCGGAATACTTTCAATCATGCCAACTGCAGTGCTTACATTATTTGTAGGAAGTTTGTAATAGTATTTCCCAAGTACACAATTTTATAATATGAATGACAGTATGGTGGATTCAGCTTACACATAATAATTGCTTTCTACAGGGAAATTTTGATGTTAGTCAAATTGGAAGGATTGTCCGTAACATATATGTGTGGATACTAAGGTTCCTTGTCACCGTCGTCAACGCCCTATGGTTGTCTTTCGTAGAAGTTTATATTAAATTTCAAAAGTTTTCCAGATGCCTACTAAGACAAAACTTTAGTATGCATGGCTATGGTCCACGGAATCGGATGCCCTGATGTCTGCCTACATGCATGAGAAATGAGGATTGCGTAAAAGACGAAGACTAGGACGAAACAAGACGTACAGAAAATGTAACATAACAAGAAATAGAAGAAGTAGAAGTAAAAGGAACTTTTCCCCCGTGTCATGTCCCACGGAGTTTCTCCCCTTTAATATTATTTAATATTAATGCTCAGTAAATAAAACGGACGGAGGGAATTTGTTCTTAGCTTTTCTGTGTAGTGGGAATGGAATTGCGTTGCTCCTCAGAATCCCAGCGACGGATTAGACATGTCCTGTCGCCCAAATTAATTGCCAAGAAAATCTAAAGCTTTCTCATTCATTCATTCATTCATTTATGTAGAGCAGAGTTTCTTGGGCTCAGTTAATACTGAGGTGATGAGATAAATACTAAACCGTGGAATGGAGACTGGGAACAAACTGTTTAGAAGTTCAACAATTATTGTCCTCTTTTAGTTAGTATGCTGGAATATTTATTTCTATTCAGAAGACTTGTGCAGCATGAACAAAACCAACAAATTGTCGGGCTTTTACTTCAGGCAAAGACGTGATTTATAGTCAAATTATTTCACACCGTTACAGTTTTGAGTTTGATGAAGGGATCAAGACTAATTTACATATTAACAAAATTGTCATTTACATGTATTGTATGCATTGGCTTTTGCTGAGTTCTCGTATAAAGAAGACAAGTACAAAGAAGGTGGTCGCGTTTAATGAAAGATGTGGAATACTGCTAAGTCCGAATTTAAAACGAATGAACAAAAGTATTAATTAGCAATTAGTAAATATTCTGAATTGTTTGAGAGAATATTATTAAATGACATAAACTTTTATGTAACGTCAGAGCTGACGAACGAATTCAGGGTATTTGCATGAGCAGTAGACTTCAAGTAATGTGAAATTACCGTCTAAGTTAGAGTTGAGGTCATCCCTGGATTGGCGTAACCACTCACAAGATCCAACTACAGTTAATTTAGAAATAACACGTTGCCTCCATCTGACAGTGTGAGTCAGTTTTCTAAAACACACCCAGTTATTCTTAGACCTATTGTTTGACTGATTTCACTACCACCATTCCTAGTACAATTTTATTATTTCTTAGGAAATCAGAAGCAGACGATAAGATTTTTGGCAGATATGAATTCAATACCTACCATTTTGAGTTCCTTTCATTTTGATCATGAAATTCTTACTTTCAACGCAATACACTTCGTCTGAATTGAACTCTACTTTTGCTACCCTGTCATTTTCATACAGAAAACTTCTCATCTTTCAATGCATGCCCCACAATCTCCTCTCCAGTGGCAGCAGCGTTGAAGTTTGAAATATGTTTGTCTAGAGTTTATACAAGTATTAAATATCTTTTAGGCCAACGTAAAGGCCAATGCGAATGCAATCCTAAGAAAGGGAATAAGAATAAGAATGCCTTGCCTGGGACGTAGAATGTAGACAATGGAATGGATGACTGGAATTCAGTGAAACGAAGAAGAAGAAGACAGTCAACTCAAGAAAAGACAAGAAAGGCGAGTCCATTCGAGTGAAAAGAACTGATAAATATTTATAGCAAATGTTACTACCGAACAGACAGACTTATGTTAAAAATTTGTAGTCTAAAACTACTTCTGAGTATTGTTGTATGTGCAAGATTCTGTTTGCCCTTGTGAGGCTCATGTGTTTCCTTACTTGAGTTCCAAAAAAGATGACAGATCTTATTTTTCTCCACTTTTTAACAAATATATATAAAAAAATAGCATTGAACTTACTTGAATGTATACAAAGTCAAAGCCCTTGTCGTTGACAACATTGCCATTGCCATCCTTGTCTATCATATTCGTCTTTCCTCGCCTTTTCACTTGACTTCAACCTCGAAGTTGACATTTTTGTTTCACTCCAATTTTGACTTCGACTACTGGAACGATGAAAGTGTGAATGGATATGAAGTGTCAAGGAAATCAGACTTACAAATTAAAACGCGGCGGCTGGCACTTGGCTCAATCGATTTATCCTCTTCAAATCTCTTCTCTTCCGTCCTTTGTCTGAACAAACAAAAAATTCGCAACTTGTTAAACAAATTTCGATTCTGCCTCGCGAATGCGAGCAGAGACAAAGAGATAACTCAGGCGAATGACATCGTACTTGAACTTTGGAATAAACGTTTATTCCTTGCTAGAGTTCATTGGCTCTAAAGGCTTAAACCTTAACCGAAATTATTAATATTATTCTCAGTTTCAATTGATTTGTAAAATTTATATGAAACCGAAATTCCCAAGTGCAGGGTGACCATTCTGACTAACTGTAAGGAGTGAAAGTTGGGTTACACTAATGAACATTTCATGAGCATTTATTTGAATTTTACGGTTCACCACGTCAATTTTTCAGGAGAAAGTTCAACTAAACAGCTGTTGGACGAGACATGGATTTTATTATGGCCAAAAATTTCAGTTTGCAATGTCGTCAACATTCGCGTAACTATAGTATGTAATGCCGCGTTGCAAGCCTTGCAACTTTCTCATGCTTAAAATGAATACATGACAGAAAGCAGACGCACTTACCGGGGAAAGTTGGACTCGACCAGCCTGCCATTCTTCTGTGCCGAACTAAGCTGGAACTTCCATACTCGAACACAAAATTCTGTTAAAAGTTCAATAGAATTTGTAGAACTAGACAATTGATATTTTGCTACTACATATTCAGAAGGGTTTATTCGACACTAATAGTCAAGTCTTGAATAAAATGCGTGTATATTTGTGTAAATATGTGGAGGAGTGAATTGATGTGACGTAAAGAGAGCAAAACCCGACGACCGTCGTTCGTCGTCTCACTATCTCTACAAATTACATACATTATCCTATCAGGGCAGAGCAGAGTAGAATAGTCAAGTGAAGTCTTTTCAACCTAGTCTAGTAATAATACGAATAGTTTCTAGTTTCTGGTCTACAATATATCGGTTTGGTTCTTTGAATGAACATACACTAACACAGATTTCCCGTTAAAGGCTATGGGAATGATGTAATGTAAATGTAATGACATTGGGACGAGAGACAGTAGAAAAACATGAACCGCAGGAGCAGAAGGCCTTTCCTTACCCTGCGTATTTTCTATACATATAATGTGTTGATGTGTGGATGTCGATTTCACGTCATGCCACGGCCACAACCAGACACTTATCGAGATCAATTTTTTGCTGACTTTTCTATGTATATTACAGGGTGGAACAGAAATGAATGAAGAAACCTGTCCTAGGCGGCCGGATTTCGGGACGAAATATGTGACTGGTGCAATAGAGGTGGTTTTCACATACGCTATATTACTACGTGGTCTGGTGCAATACCGAATGTCTCAGCCAAGCGGTCGTCTAAATCATATTGTCCAGAATTTTCCAGCTTCTGTGTATTCATAATTGAATGTATGTACTTGAATTGACCATGAGATAAAAATTTAACCACTCGATTCTACGTAAAACGGAAGACTACGTACAACTTACATGTAAATGTTGTTAATTACACAAACAACAGTTCTCAATACACAAAAATAAATAAATTACTAATGCTGAAAAGCGTACTAGCTAGGGAGGCCGAAGATCTGAGAAGGTCACAGTAAGTATTAGCGTCCTTGGGACAAATTACTCGCGCCGTTCGTACCCTCATGATTCCTAATTTTGATGACAGAATAGGAATAGCGATATCAAAGTGAAAGCGTACTGACTTCTAATCCACCCTGTGTTTGTAAGTCTGTATATATTTGACAGACTTCTGTGTAGGCATCTTCGTCCTCCAGAAATCATGAAGGCGTTATGTATTGTAACATGTGTACCTACACTCTGTGTCAACCATTTACTGAGTTCTATTATGCCGACTAAGTTCCATAGGACTGAAATAAAACGGTTATTTACTGAATGGGAGTAATTGTAAAATCAATGTCAACACCTCTTTTAAAACATTGAGATAAATGAGACATATTTACACCCCCGGGGGAATTAATCAGAAATTCTTTATGAAATTGTAGAAAAGTTAGAACCCTGCGAGGGCTGATAATGTGTTTCAAACGTAGACTTAGCTGATCACAGTTAGGAGTGATTTCGGATATCAAAATTCGGACAGATCTTCTTGAGGATCTGCAAATTAAATTTGTAAAATAAGTACGTATCCGGCCAAATGAATTATTATAATCCCATTGTATTTTAATGGAATGAGAAATTAAAATTAATCCATTTTAAATTAATATTGTGAAATGCCAACTTACTAGGAATAATATTTAGAGTGAAATATGTCCCACTGTCGCTTGAGCTGGGCGACCACCTGGTTAGGACTACCGTACTAGACACAGTACGCCGATTATATTTCGTGTGAGTTGTCCGCAACCCTATCAACTATATTTTGATCGACTGTGATGGGTTAAGTTTAGTTAAGGTGTAATGATAGGGAAAGCACGGAAACTTTCACAATATTGTGATTATAATTTGTGATTTACTGAGCCTCCCAGGATAAGAAAATTTGTGAAACTGTGAGTAGAGACTCTGGAATGGGATGACTATCGCGAGAACAGACGGCGACGACGGTTGACGAATTATTCGAGTTCATGACAAAGATAACTAGACGAGATAGAGTCTGAAGGCCACTTGAACAACACTAGTGTTTCCAAACCTCTAAAGAGGATAAGGACTTGGAGGATAAGGAGTCACAAGCGCTGCACTAATACTACTACTTATTAGTTCTTGCTATGTATTAAGGATGTACACAATAATATCCATCCTAAGTAACATATTTCTGGTGTACAGAATATTTTCAATGGAATACGTTCGTACTACGTACAACACAGGAAAAGGGCTGAGACATGTGCACTTCTTATTCAGGTTCAAATGCAAATGCCAAACCGTATTTCTGTCTCTTGTATTATTCGGAGAAAAGGTCACATCGCATACGTAATAGTATTAATATTACATACTATGTGTATGGTACAAATTCCTTAGGATGTGATGTGTCGGTCGAATTAAATATTTTATGGATTTTATGTCGCCGCGAGATGCATGATAATGTAGATACAAATAGCAAGACAAACAAATATTTGAGGCAACATCTGCAGTAGTTTGAATGAAGTACTGATAGGATTACGCATAAGATATTAAATGGGTTTTTCCTATCACGTGTATCGAGTTAACGGATCTATTTTTGCAGACTTAAGTCGGCAGAATAGAGCAGTAAGCAAAATATTACTGCTGACGGTTTCTTCAAAATTGGATAGCTCCACAGCTCGAAGAAATATTAACTTTAATTGTTGAAGAACAAATAGCGGCATAATTTTCTCATGCATGACTACTGGAAAATTGGAAATTATCATATCAAATTCAATGGACGTGCAACGTCACGACAATAATTGGTGTCTTGGTTCTGGGAGACCTATTATTAGATGCAAGAGGATTAATTAAAATGAGACCACAGTTTTAATTATAATTCGTAATTAATTTTTCACAATCACTTCCTTTCTATTTCCCTTTATCTCTCATAGTCGATTCTTGCTCAAGGCTACATCAACGAATAAACATGCGTGCCACACTGCCTGGTAGTCTACGCGAGATAAGGAGTATAGGCACATAAAAATACTCATTCTCTATTTTTTACTCTAATATTTTAATTTAAAATGAAAACTTTTTATTACCCTGAATAAAGTCGAACCTGTTTGAAGAAATGGCCAATAAATTCTTGAACCGGCAGCTAAAAGGTCAACATAATATTACCGTAGGGGCGATTTTCATTTGTGAAATGAGTACCCGCATCGGCACTTGTATTTTGACAGGACCGGAAAAATGTGAACTGGTTTTTGAAGATTCCGGAGTATTCTAAGATTTAAGACATCTTTTAGTCACCTCAAGCAAATTCGAAGAAATAATTTAAGAGTATTTTTAGACAACTTGACTTTCATGAATTGCATGTTTTCACTTGGCGGCATGGCCAAAGAAAGCGACGGAGAGAGAGATTCATTCACTTCTGGTTTCATAAGTTACTTGTTTGAAAAGAGCTTAACGCCAAATTCCCCTTTCTTTAGTAAAACTCACCAAGTAAAGTATAGACAGACATGTTGGCCTCGACGGGAGACACTGAGAGTCAGAAAAATCAAAATGTCATTCCAAACTGACATTTCCTAAAGAAAAGTCACTTATAACCTTTCACTCCTATAGGAGGTTTTCCATGATTCAATTTTACATTTTCATATCAAACTTTTGTAAAAGTATTAGCATCAGTATACTAAAAGTGTATTTTCTTCATTGGATCTGATCAGAACATTTTTACGACAATTTCCCTCCCGCTTACCCCGGTGTAATGATCAAATTCACTCTTCAAAATTTGATAACCTGATCGAACTAACCAGCTACCTTATTTCTTATTTTAGATTGTGTGAAATTTTATATTGCACGTATCACAAATTGTTATTATTTTGTAAAATCACTTCAGCATAATTTGTCAAAATGTGTCGAGGTCTAAATATACTTTCCTCTCTTGACGCGGAACGGAGAAAACCATCTTTAAAGTAGTCACCTAAGCCTATAACGGAAGGATTTAATCCAAAGTATGACGACAAGGGCTGCCTGCAATATTCTGTCCTGTCATAAAGAACTGACTCTTTTCCGATTCCAAGTTTCAATACACATCTTATAGGACGTCTCTTTTGAACATGACGAAGTAGGTCCGCTTTTCATATTTCATCAAACAGAGTTTAAAAATTCAGTGGCAGCCCTAACGAGGTGTAGAATTTTTAGTATACCATTTACTACAAAAGGGAAGCACGCGACAAGATCAATATTTTTTCTAAAAAAGAGGGTTGTTACTATGCTTGGCGTGACGTGAAATGAATTAGTTGAAAGGGTTGCCACATGTCTGGATGATGATGATGCTACTGTTGGATGATCGGAGTGAAATATGGTTGATATCGAGGTTTGAAAAGTGCAGAGGAAGAGCAGAAATGAATCCCAGAAGGGAAGGGTGTATTCGTGTCCGTATTTTGTATAGCCGTACCCGTAAGTGTTAAGAGAGGACAAGAGAATGATTAAGTATAGAGATATGTAGGATAGGGTGACAACCAGGGAGCTATACTATGTTATGTACTATGTCCATAAGTCTGTCTGTGTGTATTACTTGTCTGAATAAATTCGGAAATTTTTCATGGGGTTCAGACTCGAGGCTCAGGTTCAAAGCAAAAATCTCACAAAATCCAATGAGGAAAGGGTCCACACAAACTCGGCTGGGATGGTTCAGCACTGGAATATCTTATGATGTAATGCCCAAAATGTGTTCCAGACCATTTTGTTCCAGAGTGGTTCATAAACTCTATCTGTTCTTAACCCCCATTTCAAAGAGTGTGATTCAAAATTTGTATTGATTTCTTTCTAGCATTTTGTTAGTTACATAGTTGTATTGTCAATAGTGCGAACACAAATTTTAAATTGAAATTTTTTAGAGCTTTAGTGTCTTTCCAATGTTAATTTTACATAAAACTTCAGTGCATCGCATGGCACCGATAAATGATTAATATCTCCTTGGGCTCTACATTATCAAAGCAAGTACACTTCCCCCAGAAATCCTTCAAACTGAGCTGTACAAAAACAGAGTTATGAACCACCTTGAAGTTTGATAGAACAATGCAATCCTAGGGTTTCTCAACCATACATACATAACTTGTTGGAATGCCCGAAAAAATGTCGCTCCCAAAATGGGAAAAATTGTAGACATATATAATAGAAAAATGCCTGCTGGGTTTCGGGAATAAAGGACCGCAGCATCCATTTTATAAATAAATGAATTTATGAGGACGCCCAGGATCTCAGATATTACTTCTGTACATTGTTGGGAGGCACATGTAGTGTGGTATGAGTGTGACTGGATTTGAAGGGAGTCAAAGGGCGTTGGGTTCAAAAATAGGAAGTGCAATGCGATGCAATGCAATGTGAGTGGCAAGAGAAAAACTCATAATTGAAATCCATAAAGCGACAGTTGCCCAATTTCCCACATCCACAAAATGTGGTGATAAAAAATGATGATCGTGTGTAGTCTGTGCGTGTAGACAGACATAGGGCAAGTATAATGGATAGGACACTTCCCTATTTTACGCATTACATTATGTGTGCGTTGGATGTGACCTTATCCCCAGGATTTTGGAACCTGAGTACCCGGTAAAAAATACTCAAGTCATGTCCTCAGTTTTTACTCTTTACGTAATGCCGTAAAATACCAGAGGGAAAGAGAAAAGCAGCTTTCTCCAGTCTGACTTTCAGTAAAGATTTGATTCTAGAGCAGAGGTCGAAGCTGTAGAGATTGTATGCAAGTAGTAGTGAACTCTGCTCTGTCGTAGTCTTCGCCGGACCGACATCAAGTTCCCTGAGAAATCCCGTAAATCCGGATCTTGAGGTGAAAACCCAAGGTGGACATTCATCACAGCCAACCAACAAGCGCAACGAGGAGAGGTCAGATATAGAGAAAAAGTCTTACGTCCTGGACACAAAGGCTCCAGAAAAGAAAGAATAAACCGCACATTCAGAGAGAACGCATCCCTTCTGGTGGACCGAGACTCTCAAAATAAGAGAAAGCATGGGCGGTAAAAAGAAAAAAAGTAAGTCCCAAGTACTACTACCAGTTGTAGTAGTCGTTGTCGTAATGTGAATGTCATCAATTTCTTTTCTTTCGTTTTTTCGTGGTGCGGCCAATGGCTATGAAAAGAACTGAAATTTATTATTCGTTAAACTCAAAGAAAAGAAACAGAACGCGATTGTTCAGTTTAGTTCCAACTACAGTGTATTAGAGGGACTGGCTGACCCGATCTTCCCGTTTAAATTTTTATCTCGTAATCCTTCTTTAGTGAAAGTCCTTAGAAAAAGACGAAAGAAATATTGGTTAGTGTAGTGCGTGGGCTGAATTTGTATGCCTGATCAAATCGTCTTAGACAATGGAACAAAGCAATGATAAAATAAAAAATACATATACGTATATGTAGTAGTGTTGGTGTATGTATTAGACTTGACTAGAGTCAAACTAGAAAGCAAATAGACTCGAAAATGGTTGACTCACTCACTCAGGAAGTTTTCCCTTTGCTTTCACCGTACTGTTAGATTGACGGGTTTGGTTGGTCCTTCGGTTGGCGTAGTCAGTCATAGTTTTCTTCTTCTCCCCGGGTAGAATGACTGGCGGGCGTTTACGGGAGAGTTGGGTTGATTCTTACACTTTTGGAAGAAGGATCTTCACTTCGCATCATCATCGCATGACGTGACGCACTTACAGAGAACCGTACTCTGTCGGATCCTTCGTCATCCCTTATTTTGTTCTCTTCTTGTATTTTGACTCATCGGCATCGGCTGTCTCCGTCTGTAGGACGTGAAAATAGCCTCGTTGAATCCAACCCGCCTGGTGTCTTTCCTTTTCCCATCTGGATGCTTTCTGTTCAGAATGTTTCAAGAGTATCTACGTACATAAGTCCGGAGAAAGGAAGGAGAGCATGTATGGGTTTTTTTCGGGCATCGTGCGTGTTCCGTTCTTCGGACGATGGATGTGTGAGATCCTAAAGATGATGAGAAATCATGTCATTCACGCCCGAATTAGTTGGATTCACGCAAAGGTGATACTACTGGTAAAACGGATATAAGGAAATAAAGGCAACAGCGAAATGCCGTACGGTGGGCGCCGACGGGCATTTGCGGTTTCCTCGTTAGTCTTCGTTAGCACCCATGTCCGTCAGTCTAAAGTGATTCCTTTTAGTGATATTTTTAGATAACGTAGGCAGTCGTGGGCTCTGGTGAGTCAGACGGACAGGTCAATACGTAATAAAAGTGTTACATTTGGAAATTACAGTCAAAATATGTACATTACGAACGGAAATTGTAATTGTTCTAAATTGGTAAACCCGGACATGGAATAAAAATGTTATGCTTGGGATACATCGTGTAGTCAAGCCTGCATGAGTATGCATGTATACATCACATGTCGGGGTTGGGTAATAAAATATGGAATTCTAAAACTTGGGACACCAGATTGCTTTAAAAAAAATTGCCAGAGGTATTTCTAGTCAACTGAAAGAAACGATTCGTTCCATTCAGCCTTAACATTCGACATTACAACTATTTTAAGTACAAATAATTAACCATGGAATCCATTGCAATCCGATTTAACAATAGCAGGAAACTTTGGCGGTACGGGAATAGTATGCCCCTTTTCTGCTGTAACTTTAGACAATCACATACAGATTTTAAAAATACAATCCTACTATGGAGAAACGTACGACATTTATTGTACGCTCCTACTTATGCAGGTCCACTTTAAGTTTGAAAAATATTAACCATTCTTCATTGAACTATAGAACGCTAAGTATTCCGGTTCGTAGACGCCAACGTGTAAGTCAATTCGCCTTAAACGGTTATGTGTTATGCGTGAATTATAAAAGGAAAATTCCACTGATTATTATAGTTACTTTACAGAACTAACTTCTACCGAACTGGAATTTATTGCTGATCGAAGGAATGTTCAAAATGATTTGAATAGATTTTACATTGGAATGTCATATTGCTTTTGCACACAATAGAATAGTGTCTCTAGTGTGAGAAAATCACTAATCATGTAAGCCTAAGCCAATACGAGTGCAGTTCCGAATATGGAAGATAAGTAAAAAGAAACAAACAAAAAGTTCTCGGTATTGATCTTTACAGGAACTTGAAAACAATGAAATACTTCCGGAATGAGAAAATTCGCCAACTTTTACTTAAACGTTAAATAAACAAACGTAGTGAATTTGAATGGCAAAGTTAGTAGAATCAAATGAAATAACCTCTATTTTATGCGTCCAATTAAGAGAAAACAGACAGTGGTGCTAAACAACACCCCTGAACTCAACGAAGATCTTTCCCATTGAGCGAAAGGAGATGAGAAAATATAAACAAAACAATTTGTAGATTTAATTTAATGATGTATTATGCGGCATACGGAAAAGAGTATCTTTAAGTTTAACATGTAAAGGAAGGGTTCAATTAAAACCGCAGATGTAAATTCTAATTTAAACACATCCTGAAAGTTCAATACTCCAGTTAACCGAACTATGAATCCTTCCTGTCATGGTTTGCTCGCAAAAGTTTAAAAAAAATAAGGAAGGCCTGGAGCGATAGAAAACTTCTAGAAAGATTTATAGCGTAGACTAAAGCGTACGTAATTCATGAATAAACTTTAATTGTGCCCAACCTCCCGAAAAGCTGTGCCTGTCGGCTTGTCTACTCATTCTCTCGCATGTATGGTCGTATGTTTAGGCTTTGATAAGAATAAAAATTTTGCTGACTTTTTTTTATCGTTTCCTTTGTGCTCGGGTGGATGTGATGTGACGTAAAGTGATGCTGGAGGCCGTGCCGTGCCGAACATCAGAGTCCAGGATCCGACAGAATCGGTGCAATGCAGTGCAGTGGCTGGAGAAAAAAAAAGTTAAGTTGGGGAACCAGATGTAGTGTAGAGACAAAAGGATCGGACTTCGTATCTCCATCAACCATCCACTGACTCACTAAACTATTAAAACCCGGGTAAGTATACGGGTACTCTTTTGACCTCTGGGACGTTCGGTCAAATTATACTTCGTATGTTATTTCCCGGCTGATTACAAAATTGAATTAGGCATACCAGCCTTGGAGAAAGTCAGTATGTATGTATATGTATGGATAAACTCAGAAACCACTTTCTTAAGTATTACAATACAATGTGCGGATTCGGACTACAAAATTTGGTTAACTTTCCATTCTCACTCGGAGAAAAGATTTAAAATTTGAAGATGATGTTGGATGCTGGATGCTGAGGGATTTTGGACCAGACTGACTGGACCGATTGTGAAGGCCGGGGAGAGAGGAATGGTCGGAGGAGAGAAGAAGGCGAAGCTTTTCATGGGTCGAGTCTGACTGACTATACTGGTCCAAACTTATATTACATTCGTTATAACAACGAGAGAGTTCAATCTCCGGGTTTTTCAGCTGCCGCACCGCACCGAAAAACTGGATGAAGGAGCAGAAGAGAAGAGAGTCTAGAATCTTGCGCATCAGAAGGGCATAGACGAATACGCGAGACTCGATCTGGTTAAGGTTTTCTGTGTGTGATGGACCCGAGTCTCGAGAGAACTCCTGCAGATGTACGAATATACCGTCGTCGTATTCGTCCTGTAACCCTTCGTACTACTAAACCAAACTAAACCAACCCAAAACTACAGCAGAGTAGACGGAGAGATCCGTTCTATCCATTTGGTCCATGCTCCAGCCTCCCTACACACTCTGTGTCCCAGGGATCACTCCAAATCAGGCATTAGGGACAACCTTCGAACGTTCATTGACAATTTCTGATAAGGTATGATGAAATATTTTTTTATAGAATGGATATACTATTTCTGGTTGATAAAGAAAATATCCTACATGTATTATTGATTGTAAAGCAATTGTGGAAAGGCAATTTTTATTAATGGCCCTAGTAGGAAAAGCCTTAAGTGGAAAATAAAACTCCACAACATAACTGCAACTGCCGGACTACCCGAGCGATCAAACCCCAAACCAAGGGAAGGAATCAATTTTACCCGTACCAAATGGACTGACAGAATGGAAACAATTGAACAACGCTTTACGGCTTCACTAAATAGGGCAAACAGACAGTGCAAATGTGTATTACTCTTGACTTATCATGTGGAGCACCAAACTTGTAACGAAAGTCTTTTTACACGCTTTACGTCAGAAAGCTATTAAATACTGTTGCAATAAATTCTGAAGTCTTAATGTGTTGTTTCATGGGTATGTTTAATGACACCATCTTGTGCGTTTGATTGACACGGAATACAATAAATGTAAACATAAACTTCAATGTTGCTTCGATTGGACAAAATCATGGTGAATGATGGTACACAGATTGGACCTGTCACAAAAGTATTACATCCGGGCAATTTTGGACAGTTCTCAGGTTTGACCGTGCAAAGCTATCTCTTTCCTAGCTCGGCAAACATTTTTCAAGAGGTCAAGGACTACCATTGTACAAAATGCCGGACAAATCAATAAACGCTTTTCTTAATAACTGAGTAATTCCCATTTGGAAATTTCTGAAACTCCCAATGAAAAGGAAATAATTTTAGAGGTTAACAAATATCTATTAATTTGGGCGATAGTTGATGAAAATTTAATGAAGTTTCAAGTTCAAGTTCAATGGTTTATTTATGCGTTGCTGATATAAAATATGAATTACAATCAATGATTATAACTTACTCACATTGCTGCCAATACCCGAACGCATTTTAACATGTAATGGAAATTACGAAATCTACATAACAAATAAATAAATAAATAAATAAATAAAGTTTGACCTTATGCCTGATTTGCTTTGTAACCTGGAACACATGCTTGAGTTTTACTACAAAGTACGCCCCAACTAGTCCGAAAGAAGTTTAGCCGTGTTAAAGCTACACGATCCGTAGCGTTAGACGTCCGTCAGGGGTAATGTGAATGCCCGTGCCATACTGCCTTGCCTTGGCATCTGTGCTCCGCTATTCGTTTTTGTATGTTCTTCTTTTCTAAAGCCTTTACATCCGACTTTGCACAATTTCGGGTCGGTCGGATCGGTCGGTCGGAGTTTTGGTTGGACCCCTTGTGAGCGATTGTACACATATACTACGGACATACGGACACATAGGGACAAAATCGTCATTTGCTCAGTTCGTAGCAGTAGCAGTAGTTGAACAGAAGAGTTTTGATATTGCTAGCTATTGCATTGCCGCTTCTGCTGATGTTTTACTGTTACGAGAGAAAACCCGAATCTCTGTCACAGCCACACTTGAAGTAAAGAGCCAGAGCAAGAGTAGGAAGGAATATAAGGATGTCACTTTTTCTCCGATATTATTTATTTCTGCATGCATGGGTTTCAGCAGGGCTCTCCATAGACTGATTCTGAGAGTTGGGGAATGAAACTTA
The DNA here is from genome assembly GCA_034694305.1 of Protaphorura glebata. Taxonomy (NCBI): domain Eukaryota; kingdom Metazoa; phylum Arthropoda; class Collembola; order Poduromorpha; family Onychiuridae; genus Protaphorura; species Protaphorura glebata. Next base: position 16,746 of record JAQFYE010002721.1, read on the forward strand.
ATCCCAAATCTACAAATCACGGGAGTCGACCGACGACTATGTATGAGACCTACTATTACTAATGCTACTACTATTTCCTTACTTTTTTTTTGTCTGATCAATTACGATAACGACTCTCCCAATATCTTTTTCCTAACAAATTGTATGTAGTTGTGCGACCTCGATTGCTTATATGCTGTATCACAGAACCTAATATCCAAGATCTTTATTCACTCAAATCCTCGTTTAATGCTTCGTTGAATGAATACGCTACAATTCGCACAACGATTTGGATTATCAAAATTAATTTATCGTCAATGAGGTTTAAGGCCATTATCCATTTGTTGGTGCTCAATTTGTTCAGAAATGCTAAATATTTTGAGATTTTTGACTTTAAGACCGCTTCGACCATATGCGTGTAAACGCAGTGTAAAAACCTGACTTCAGATTTGGGACATATACGACAATA